>VXBJ01001387.1:0-69626 GCA_013400055.1 Nycticryphes semicollaris | reverse complement strand
CTGCTTTTTTTTCTTCTACCCCTTTTGCAGGGGAAGGCAGGGACCGAGGCCATCGCTGCGCGCCGCCCCCCCCCCGCTCGGAGGGCGGACTCCCCAGCATTTAAAGCGGCAGGGCCCGGCCCGACCGGCCACTACTGCGACGGGGATTCCCCGCCGTCACCGGCTCCCCCTCACCCTGCCTCAGTCCCCACCTGCCAAGAGGGTGTTTGGTNTCCCTCCCGGCCCGTGGGGTCTCTCAGGTCTCCCTGCTCCTTGCCCGCGGCCAGTGCCGGCACCACCCGCAGAAGCCCCAAGTGGCCCTTTCGGATTTTGCGGGAGTTGAGCTCGGCATCGCCCGGCGGCACCTGCTCGCCGCTACGGTGCGAGAGTGGGACGAGCCCCCACCTCGCTTAATTCCACGGGGTCGCCAGTAAGGACACAAATCCGGTCGCCGGCGGCAGGCAGGGTGACGGCGCGGCAGCTCGCGTCCCTTACGAAGCCCTCACCGTTCTCCACTCGGCGAAGCGGAGGGGGAGCCTTGCCCCACCGCAGCCCTCCGGCTTTCAGCCTTCCCTCCCGGCTCGCTCCTCCGCCGGGAGGTGGGGTGGGGGGGGCACAAAGCGATCTCCTTCGGCCTCTCCGGAGGTGCCGGGAGACAAAAATAGAGCCCCTTTCTTGCAAGCGGTTCGTCTTGGTCCCGCTGTAAGCCAGCTGCAGGCTGCCTCCGACGGGGAGCGGGATGGGGCAGCGCCGGACACCGGTGCAGAAGGTCTCACGGAACGGCCAGGCTCCTGCTCGGGTGGTTATTTCCCTTTTCGGAGGAGAGCGTTGACGGCCGGGCTCCACCGCATGGTCCTCCCCAAGCGCAACCGCAGCCCCCAGTGCGGGAAGGGGTTTCTGTTGGGTGTTTTTTTCTTTTTTTCCTGTTGTTGTCGCGGTGAGAAATCGCGGAGCGGCGCTGGCTTTCAAGGCAGAGCTGGGCGAGCCGGGAGCCGAGCGAGGGGCAGAGCGCAATGGCTGTAAGAGCTGGCTGCCATGTGCTTGGTGCTGCTGTCGGGGGGCCGGTTGACAGGCTGGGAGGGCGGGCGGCACGTCGGGGCGATACGCGGCGACACTCAAGGGCAGCCCCGGGCACAAAAAATGTCTTGCACGAAAAGTCTCCGGAGCCTCCTCGGTAATCCCCAGAGAGGCTCCAACAAGGCTCCGGCACGCAAGCGAAATCCCCCGCGTTAGGCAAAACAGACACAATTACCCAACTGGAAGGTTGTTTTTTTTTTTTTTCTTTTATAATTACCAGCAATAATCGCGAGCTGCTGACGGGGAGCCCAGCACCTCACCGCGGCGGGCGGGCAGCTCACCCCTCGCCTCGCAGCCCTTCCCGCCGGCTGCGGGAACCCCCTCACCGCCCGCCCGCACCTGATCCTTACCTAAGGCCGAGG
This sequence comes from Nycticryphes semicollaris, assembly GCA_013400055.1. Taxonomy (NCBI): domain Eukaryota; kingdom Metazoa; phylum Chordata; class Aves; order Charadriiformes; family Rostratulidae; genus Nycticryphes; species Nycticryphes semicollaris. Next base: position 68,208 of record VXBJ01001387.1, on the reverse strand, counting down.
TGAACGCCTGCTTCCCGAGGCACATTGGCGGCCCCGGCGCGGAGTCCAGCCCGGGCAGTGTCGGCAGCCGCGCACGTCCCGCCGCCCAGCCCCGCTCCGCTCCGCGCCGTCCCGTCCCGTCTTGTCCCGTCCCGTTCCGTTCCAGAGTGACTCCGGCCGCGCTCCGCCGCCTTTCAGCGCGCAGCCCCCGCCCGCCGCCCGGCCGCGCCCCCGTGATGTCAATGTGTCACTCCGCGGCCACCCACAAATCCCGGACTGGACTTCCCAGCCCCGCCGCCACCCGTCCCGGGGCCCGCCGCTGCCGGCCGGCAGGGAGCGCGGAGGAGCGGGATCCCGGGAAGGGGGTGGGGGACGAGACAGGATGCGGAGCTTAGCGGGGTCCCCGCGCGCTCACAGAGCTTTCCCGGTGACAGCAGGCCCCACCTGCACGGGTGGCTGGACGGGAGCTGCGGGATGGAGTCAGGGATGGAAAGAGCACGTTAATTTTTAGGTCCTAGCTGAAGGGCTCCAGCTCTGCAGAGCGGCTCTGGTCATGCTGCAGAGGGATCCTTCGATGTGTTTTAGCATCAGCATCTCAGCAGGGTCGAGCCACACAGAATATCTGTTCCTTTATATTCATAAAACGTTTCCGCTGCTTTCAAACCTGTTAAAGAGGCAGCTGAGGACTTCAGAAAGCGTTTAGCCTTGTAATCCTTCCATCAGATAGGAAATGGCTCTTCCTACCGTTTCACAGCTGGTACTGATGCACCCAGGGACCATACAGCGTCCCCGGGAGTCTTCCTCTGCCGCCCTTCCAGCCCGACTCTGCAAGGTCCCATCCGGAGTTCATCACTGCATTTCTGCCAGGATGCTGAAGAGATCACAGTGATGCCTTCAAAGCCATTGTTTTTGAGGCCAAATACTGTCTTTGTTTAGTTTGGGTGGGATTTTTTTTCTAATTTTTTTAGTGACAAATGTGTTTTAAAAGGCAACTGAAAGAACATGGAAAAAATGAAAATAAAAAAAAAATGAAACAAAACCAAGAGAAAATTGAAAAATGAGAAATCAAAATTCCGAGAATTATTTCATAACAACATGCAATGTGTTGGAACAGTTGAGACTTCCAGTGCTCGGCTAAAGATTGCTGCAGCCCCAAGTTTATCTAACACATTCGGACTGGCTTTTTACAATCTCTTTCACAGAAATCATATTCTTCCACTTTTTGGCCCAAAGAAGTAAAATATGTATTAAGAATATGTGGAGCTGCTTAGCAAGAACATTCATCCAAAAGCAAATAATCCCTATAAACAAGAACATAACAGTGCAAAGGTATTCTTCCCTGACACAGTCTGTCCACTCAGACCACACTCATGGATGTTGTGCAATTATTTTTCGTTAAACTTCACTAGGCTTAGAAAACCTGATGAAGTACCCAAACTACTTTTTATTTATTTATTTCCATTATTATACAAAAGCTTTACTTCATCCACATATTTCTCTATGAAGTAAAATATTTATGCATTAAGGTTATATACTGAGTATCACCAGTACTTCTAAGTTTGTCATTAACAGACTGCTGATACAGGCAAACTATAAATACTGCCTTCCCATTGCAGAGGCTCAGGTGACAAACAGCTGCATAAAAATCTTTGGCATGGTCATAAAAATATCCCAATTCATCATTAGTATTGGTAGGGGAATTAGAAAATGTGATTGCTCACCAAAAGCATTCTCAGACTTGCTATGAGCACTAAGTACAAAAGCATTTTCAGTGAAATCCGTCTGAAAACCGTGGAACCTACCGCAGTTCAAATGAACAACCATTCCTACCCGATAACAAAAGCAACCAAGAAAACTGACAAAAATTACTACTCCAGAGTAGAGATTAGTGGTGCAAATCTATCTTCTCCCATTCGATTTTAGATTTTTATTTTTTTTTTCCACAAAATGACTCTGTTTTGAATAAAGACAAACTAGAAGATGCAGCGTTCACGCAGATGTGTTTCTGGCAGGGCCACGGACAGCGCGAGCATCAAGAGGCAGGAGTAGGTGAGCTGCAGGTTAACAGTAGGTAACCAAGCCTTTCGGGTTAGCGGGGCTCTGAGAACACTCCCATTTAGGAACTGACTTCTCACAGAAGTCTGTATTTCTTTTTCCTGCTGTAAAAACATTGCTTAACACTTTTTCTGTCACACCTCCAAAAGCTGGTACTAGCTTAGAAAAAAAACCTATGCCAAGTGTAAGAGCTTGATTTTAGAAATACAATACCGGGCTTAAATGGGTCAGTAAAATAACCAAGAATACTGGCAGCAGTTGACTATCACTTGGCATGCAAATTAACATTTTGCTGAAACAAGGGAAAACCCTACAGCTATGTCAGAAGCCTCTCCACAGGCATGTCACGCAAGTCATCTCCTTAGATTTTTCTTGGAAATGACACCAGTAAGCAGCTTTTGTTAGACAAAGGTGAGCTAAAATTCTGGAGAATAAACTGGCAACTTGGGAGGGGATTAACACACCTTATGACTGCATCCTGGCACTGCCCGAGTTTGAGGATTGACACACAGACAGGGATGCAATGCAACCAAGTTGTTTTCCACCTCCAAACTGTCGTCTAAAGGCACCTGTCTCTCCCACTGACAGGAAGTCAGGAGAGACCAGCCCTCTCTGCCCAAAGTTAATCCTTCTGAAAAACCTCCCAGAATTAGGTTCAAGAGACTGAGTGATGGCTGATAGTCGTGATTCAATCCCCGTTTCCGCTTTCACTTTGAGGATCATGTACTGGAGATAATCTCCACCTTCTGCAGTCATATGCTACTTCTCCCTCGTGCAAGCTTCAGCGTGCCAAAAGGCATGTTGTACAGAATCACAGTAGGGTCCACCATTGGGTTTTGTTTGTTTTTCTTCCTAATCCACACCAAGAAGAAAATTTCATCTGTGGTCACTTGATTGACCGTTACAGGTAGCGAATGACACCTTTGTAAAGATGAACCGGATAAACAGTGCGGTCCTCCCACTATCAGGAATGAGTAACACTGCTTTGGTGTTGCATCCCACCTGGGAGTACCACTGTATTTCCCCCTAAGTAGCATCTCCCAGCCCCTGCTAAGACACAGATCCCAGTCGAGAAAGAGGACACATACTCAGTCGCACACACGGGCACTTCACTACTCTTCCTCCTCAGCAGTTCGAGGTGGCTTAGTCTGTGAAAAGCAAGAACTTTCCTATCTATCAGCACAATATCATTTCAGAGAGAAGGGGTGACAAACAGCCCATTCTTGAAGCATTCGATATTCACTGTTCCCATCACTCATCTTCTAGGGTGATAACCATCTTGAGCCAATATGGCTTTGAGGAAAACTCAGCAGAGAAAGTGTTTACCTTTACACAAGTTATTTGCCAGTTAATAACCAACCTTCACAGCTGTAACAACATTTCTAAAGTTATAGAGGAATTCTAAAATTATTTTAAAACCCACACACATTAGCATTTATAACAAAATTAGGAATAAAATTGTTGTGCCAGTCTTACCTGGAGAACATGTAAGTCATGTATGTTCCCACCAGCCACACAGCAATCATCCTGCAGAGGTGGGTGTTGGGAGAAACAGCTGCGACCTGCAGCTCCCCAAAGCTTTGTGCCTTGGCAACTTCACTGTTGCACTGGGTGGAACGTTGTGGGTTGGCAGTGTTTGGAGGCTCAGGACCCACAGCACACTCAGAGAGCCTTGGAGACTCTCAGTGAAAGGAAACAATAGGTGCTTGTTGGGATAAGACCAGCAGAACTGAATATTTAACATTTACACTGGTAGGCCTATATATATTAAAAAAAAAAAAAAACCAAAAAAAACAAAAAAACAACCAACTAACAAACCCTGATAATTTGGGTTGTTGAGCCTGGAGAAGAGAAAGCTCCAGGGAGATCTTATAGCCCCTTCCAGTATCTAAAGGGGCTACAGGAAGGATGGGGAGGGACTCTTTATCAGGGATTGTAGCGATAGGACAAGGGGTAACAGTTTTAAATGGAAGGAGGGTACATTTAGATCAGAAATCAGGAAGAAAATTTTCACTGTATGTATGTTGAGGCACTGGCCCAGGTTGCTCTGAGAAGTTGTGGATGCCCCATCCCTGGAAGTGTTCAAGGCCAGGCTGAATGAGGCTTTGAGCAACCTGGTCTAGTGGGAGGTGTCCCTGCCCATGGCAGAGTGGTTGGAACTCGATGATCTTTAAGGTCCCTTCCAGCTCCAAGCATTCTATGATTTTATGAATAAGTATTAAACATTGCTGTAATACTAAGAGTTGTGGACAGTTTCTGAATAGCTCATTGAAAATCTTGGTGGTCCTGGCTTAAGCCAACTGGTGCCTAAGATGAGATAAAGCTATTCTGTAAAGCTGCAGTAAACCCCATAGGTGCTGAGAGGAAGGCATACCCCAAAAGAGGCAGTGAATCATTTCAGGGTAGGGAAGAGAAAGTGAGGGGTGATGTGAGGCAGCATTTCCAATCACACTTTCTGCTAGACAGGTTGACCTTTATCTGAGATCAAAGGCACCAGCAGCTGGGGATTTCTTCAGCTTCTGTGCAAAGACTGTTTTTAAAGCTCTCTGGAGAAGCGCAGCCACGTAGAGCTGGTCCTTGCTGTCACTGCTCTGTGATCGGCACACAGTCGCAAATACAATCTTCAGTTTTCTCTTTAGAAGATAACATCAGTTTTTCTTAGAAGCAAGAAAAGATAGTAGAAGGCAGCAGCCAGGCAAACCTCTGAGAACAAAGGGACGAACCTCAAGGTGAACCTGCTTCACAGGCATTTGAAGGTTGAATCAAAGTACAGGGGAAACGCTGCAGAGGTAGGGGGTTGGTCCGTGCCCAGATTCAGCACAAACGGACAAGAAAGGAAATGCAAAGGTTTGTAGAACAAGTTGAGACTTTGAGAACATGCTCCACCCCTGCCCCATCTCTTGCACCCCGTCAGAGAAACCAGTGTTTTCCTTGGGCTATCCTCCCAAACCTAGTGTTCACCTAGAGACACAAGGTTCTGTGGCCAGGTCAGTGACACATACCAGGTATTTCTGACTCACTGAAAGCTCAATTTGGTAAACGGGGACCAGTGAGAAGCACTGAAGGGGCTGCAACGTGGGTAGAATCTATATGATTTTTTTGGCCTTCTCAAATGGTAGTTTTTAATGCTATCTTGCTTTTGCTGTGAAGAATAGCCAAGGAACTTTTGTTGTCAAAACTGTAATTGAAGACAAATAGCATTGAAGAAAAGTTATAGGAAAGACAACATGTTGGTAAAGGCATCCAACAAGAGGCAAACTGTCACTCTCCTAAGGGCAGGCCANTCAGAGTCTTCTCTTCTCCAGGCTGAACAAGTCCAGCTCCCTCAGCCGGTCTTCATAGGAGAGGTGCTCCATCCCTCTGATCATCTTTGTGGCCCTCCACTGGAGCCGTTCATCATTTGAACGTCTCATCTTTTTTCACTACCCACTCACCATAGAGGATACCAGCACATTCACATTTCTCTTTCAGATATCCACAGTTACTTGTTTTCTAATCAAGTTTGCTTCTTCCTCTGAGAAATGAATATAGACTTCATGTTTAGCTGCTTCATAATTGTCTGCTCTACTCTACTAAGGCACTGATGATGTCTTCATTACTTTGTATTAATTTTTAACTCTTTTAGCAAGTTACCTAACGTTACTTCGTCTGCCTGCATAAAAAAAAAATACCACCAAAAACCAACCTTTGTGAAAAAGGAAAGCTGTCATTATTGCTTAATACAGATTTTATTCACTTCTGTTGTAAATGACATCTGCAACTCATTGTTTTCTGTCTTAGCACTAAGCAAACTGCCTTTTATTATCCATGGAGACATGACTCCTTACACAGAAGTTAGAATAATCTCTGTTGCATTGCACTTTTCACTTACAGGAGAGCATTCCTATGTTGAGCTACATTATCACAAATATATATATATATAGTAGCTTTAACGTCGCTAAGGAGGAGGGTCTATGAATTTAAGAAGGTGGCTAAGGGTTAAAAGCTCTTCTTTCTTTCTTTCTCGTAATTTTGGATTGTGCACATTGCAGCATGTCTCAGTCCTGACTGTGCTATGTTCGTTTGCTGTCAGAGACTGCAAAAAGACTCATCCCTGCAAAGCCACAATATAAAAGTATTAGTCAACTAAGAGAGCAATTGTTTGGGTGTCTCCTTTGACCTACCTCTGATTTGAAGGCCTGGTATCTGAAGGCTCAACTTTTTCTATTAAGATGTTACCAGGTGAAAATTTCACCCACACATGGTATCAAACGGCTGAGCAAAGCGCAGCTCCCCAGGAGGAAGCCACCTGGCCCTTGAACCCAAAATCCCCGGTGCTGTGGCAGAGGGTGCTGACTAAGAACACACTCAGCAGAGCAGTTCTTACGTCTCTCCTTCCAACAGGAATTGTGTTTATGAAAGGTGCCAAATTCCTGGATTGAGGCATCAAATCCCAGACTCCCCATTTGTATTCCCCTGCATTTTTGTATACAACTGAAATAAGAAACCTGCAACATTACGATGAAGACTATACTGATTCAGTGGGTGGAGGAAACCTGTGTAATTTAATTTATGTGGCCATATGAGTTTAAGTGGGTTCTATCTTTTTTTTCTTTTTTCCTTTTCTTTAAGGCCAGTAAGCCTGATTTTCCATTTCTCTTGCTTTCTTCCACAGCTGAGGTAGGTAACAAACAGGTAGAGCTACAAAGATTTTCCTGGTGGGATTAAGTACTGTAGATCTAGCTGCGTAAGTATGTGCTAAGAGCTGAGTGAAAGGAGGTGGCTGCTTTAATTATAGCCGACAAAAAAACTACCCAGAGGAAATCCACCATGACGGAATAATAGCATTTAGCTTCAAAAACAACCCAGGAACAATCCTTTCCCCATTTCTGTTTGAGAAGTGGCCACTCCCCAGCTGTGGTGCATTATCAGAGAAGGAGGTAAGGCTCTCTCCTAATTTAAATACATGGCTTTGTGTATGTTTTTGTGTCTAACGACTTGTGGCGACTCGGATATTAGTACATCTCTAGGAATGCCTACACTTTATCAGGTTGTGCAATCCCTCACTGTCAGCTGAAGGAGGCCTCAGGAGCAGCGTTTCTAATTTGATCTGAAAATATACATGGAAACTCGAGACTGCTTTTAGCAAGAATGATGAGGTTGGCCTAATGAACACAATCACCTTTGTCCCTCTCAAGAACAGGGTGTCAACAGCTAAGTTAGGTTCCCTCCACAGCTGCAACAGCTTCTGTAGAGAAGAAGTAACTTAAAGTCTATGTCACATTCCTGGTTCTTCTTTACCAATCAAAAGGCATTTCAATTGGATTGTAATAGACCACCTTCAATTCCCTGGAATGCAAGCAGGGAGGAAGTTTTTTCCATGGATCCCTTGAATAGAAGTTTGCACTAAGCTATGATTTTTTTTTTCACAGGAACTTCTTCCCCTGAATCTTAACTCAGCTGTATGATACCAAATGATGCTTATGAAAGTGCTTATTTAGAGATCCAGTTCTCAAATAGCTCGGGCACTGTCACTGCTTTCGGACCAGAAATTGGCTACAGGAAAATGAACATGCCACCAAATGTCACTGTGATAGAGCCACACGTATTTCCAGCTGCAGTATCATCCACTTCAATACGTATTTACAGATTTTAAATTCTCATAGGAAAAAAAAGACCGACCAACCAACGCCACACCTTTCTTCTACTCTTTTATGGTTGAAAAGACATGGAAAGGATCTCTTGCTACAGCTCTACAAGAGCACAGCAACATCACTGGTTGGTGCATCCTTACAAGAGAACTATACAATATAGTTTTGCTATTAACCTGTTGTGGTTTTTTTCTTTCCCATTTTCTGAGTTTTACTTCCAAAAGATGCTGTTTTGCATTTGGCAATTCAAGTATTAGGCATCAAGATATCCCTTGCATGTTTGATGTGGTTTATTGTAATCTATGAGAGCTTGCTAGTCATATTTTGAAATTTTGCTCTATACTAACCCTCTGTCAAGGAATATCCAGTGTCAAGGGCCAGATTCTGTTCCTAGAGAAATCAAAGTTAATCATGGTTTTCTTTGGGACTGATGAAGTCAGGAGATTTCTGTATTTTGGAGATAATTTGTGTCCTTGGTCTTTGTTCTAATTATATATCTAATCTATCCATGTTTTCTATATATACATATATCGAAAAATTAAAAAATATTATCCCTCAAGACCTTTTGGGTTGAAAAGGTCAGATTTCACTCACCAAAAAAGGTTGTGAAAACCCTTGATAATAAAGAACATAAAGCATATACTGTCACATTATTGACAAAAAACCCTCTCGTTTCCACCAGGGCAGGAGATAGGCCATAGACAAGGCAGGAACTCGGCTGCTCTGATTCAACACAAGCCGATAGGAAAGTGTGTGCTGTCTCTCCTGCTGGCTGGCACCCAGGAGAACATGTACGGACACACGCTTAACATGTGTATGTTATGACACCAAAAATCATGTGGGGTATGTGTGTGTGTGTGTTGGGGGTGGTGGTCCTTCTTTTGATTCCCTCAATAACTCTCTATTGTGAAACCACTACTGTGATTTTTTGTTTCTTTCTGCAATTTGTTAAACACACTATTGTTGAGAAGCCAAAGAATTTCAATGTATAAAGGCCACATCTACTATCAGAACACACTCTGCTTAAAGTATCTCAAAGCCTAATCAAGATCTTGAATCTAGTCAAGTACTACCAAGTTCAGTAGCTCTGAAAATAGGGAGAAAAAGTACCACACCACACTTCCAAAACACTGCAACAATACTACTGCAGGATGACATTTCTTGGATCATTGCTGTAATACTGAAGTACTTATGAGGGAGGTACTGTACTGTTGCTTACGGCTGTTTGTGTAGATTCACAGTGGAATAATCTGGCCTAAAAGAAACATCTGAGTGATGATAAAAATGCCAAGTGTGCTCAGTTGATAAATACAAAAGGCATTACCTTTTGTATTACCATTACCAAGCATTCTTTCTGCATATGTTTCCACTGCTTTTTATGTTATCTTAGAAGTGTGGACATCTTTGCCTGACTGAACTCAGTGTTTGTAGTAATTTCTCCTCCTGTTTATTAAATAAAGAAAAACCCAAACAACCCCAACAACAGTTCCTTAATAGTTGGTTCTAGTCTTTTATGCATGGAAGGCTAGATAGACTATTCAAAAAGTTCTTCAGCTCCAGAAGATACTGAGGTCAGATGCTCAGCTGCCATTTACGTCCATACCTCTTAAGGTAAGTCAAATAGCGGTCATCACCAGACTGGATTTCAGCTCTGTAGAGGGTAATTATCAAAACAGACACCATTTTGTTCTTACAGCAAACGAGCACTGCTTTTCTAATTCTTCTCCAAATGCCCCATCTCCAGAAAATGTAAAGAGAAGCCTATGATATTCTTATGCAGGTAAGATCCAGTTTTTGGTATACTGCTACCATATGCTGAGTTTTGTTGAAGGTATTGTACAGGTTGTGCATCAGGGCCCTCAGAAGTAACGTTACTCAAAGTTCATCATACAAACAGCATGAAGTGTGGGAAGAATATGGAAAACAACAGTTTTAGAGCTGGATTGGTGTCAAGAATTATTTTTCAAAACCATTTGCTGTACTTTTTTAAACTACCACATGAAAAAAAAATAATAAGTTGAGTCAATTACAAACGCTCCTGTAGACTCATTAACTCCTGTAGACTTAATTTTCCAGGGTGCCAATTGCTTTAAAGTAAAAGTGCTCAGCACTTCTCAGGAAGACATAGAAAGAAGTGGTTGCTCAGAAAGTTCTTTCTGAGGCAGGAAGAGAGAATTCCTGTCATCGACCCTCCCTGGGCAGATCTTAAAAACCTGGTCTTTTATTCTTAGTGGTGTTATCAAAACATAACACCCTAACACTAAAGATACCTAGATGTCAAGTCAATTCTATGGCAATTATCAATTTCAATCAGAATAAGTTACTGCTATCACCTTATATATAAAGGCCATGGCAGTATTGAATATAAAAGATAACACTACTGAAAGGTAGATGCAAAAAGTTGAAGCTTTAAAAAAACCTTCAAGCTAACTCAAAACCAGAACTCTTATGAAAGAGTTTTTTTACAAAACCATAGCAAATATTTGATATTTAAAATAATATTAGAAATCGAGCCTGCCACTGAAACACCTAAGAGAGCTGGATTTTCAGCTCTCATACCCACATTAATTGTAAGCTAGTAGATAGAAAGTGTGGATTTTTTCCTGATAAAAAGAAACAAGTTAGTTTTCATTATGAAAGCTTTCTATCACATCAGGAGATATCCTTCCCCTTCTCTGTCCCAAAGAAAAGAGAGAGAAAGGAAGAACCATGTCAGGAAAACCGAACAGGTTACTTGTTATGTGGAGAACTTAATATCTTTAACAGAAGAATGGTTCTGGTCATAAACAAATAAAAGCAGAAAAGTCAAATCAAATCCCAATCTCCTCATTCAGTCCTGTATCACACAGTTCTCCAGCTGACTTTACCGGAAAGGATGCCCGAGTGAAAGCTCATGCACGTTACTGTATTACATGTTTGTTTGCTGAAACATACCGTGTTCCAAATCACTTTCACATCATCAGTATTTTCAGCACTACTTGCTGCTCAGCTGAGCTGTGTAGAGGAAAACAATCCTTCCTGGCAGGGAATGTGAAAGAAACAGCGGGACAAGGCCAGCGGAGAAAGAAGAAGGTGGAAAGGATGGAACAAAAAATGACGAAAGCACAGCAGGAGGAGTAGATTGATACAGTTGGACTTGCCCTTGGGCAGAAACGTGCAAGAGCTTCTTCCTCATTTCACAAAACAAGCACAAATAATTCCTCCATTTTCAGCACCATCCCCCCATGTATCTAAACACCATGCTTCACACCACTCTGCTCCAAGTTGCTCTCAGAGAAGAGGTAAGTGAATACCACCAATGTATAAGACAGGCATTGACCAAGCTCCTGGAAAACAAATAGCTCTGTGGTATGGTCCATGTTCTGTGTTATTAGCAGTCATTAAATGAAGAATCTGTAAGTGACAGAGCAAACACAAACTGATAGGCACTGTCTACGTGGCTGACGGGGCCATGAGCACGCGAGACTGTTCCCATGTCATGGCAGCATCCAGCTGAGAGAATTGTGACTATTTTTGAACATAACACCTCACAGCAGTGATTACTACACCTAGAAGCCTTTCAGACTGCCGCCTGATGTCAAAAGTGAAATGCAGTCGTGCTAGGAAGCCCGCTGTCTGCGAGAAGGCACTAGAAGTCACCTGTGCAGAGAGAGTGGTTTTGCAGAAAGACCTGCAAAGGAGCAAACCTCCCTCCACTCCTGCTTCTAATGCCCCATTGCAGAAAGACTTTGGTCAGGCTACATTCTGTTCTAACTTTTTCTTTCACTGTTTCCCCACCCAACTTCATCCAAATTCTTAGAAAGGCTATGTACAGACTTGTACAAAACGGAGACTGACACTAGCTCTTGGAGGATCTCCCAGAGCAAGTTTAACAGATTATATAACATGTTAAATCTGTGTTGGCTGGGTTGCTTTTGTTGTTATTCTATATATATATTTAATATAGATGTTTATTACACTAGTAGTTTATTTTTCCTATCTTATCCCTCCAACCACCCTTTCAAATAGTTAATTATGTTTTGCAGAGATTAAAAACCTGTGGTTATTACACACATTTTGTTTCCAGCAAGAAAAACGTGTTACAATTGTTACCAAGTCATAACAACCATTATTTTCCTTCCACATATACTACTATCAAAGTCACAGGGGGCATCATTTCTTTAACTGATTTAACAGCAGAACTTTAGAGCTAGTACAACACTTTACGTCTATATTCCATTCTATAATCAGAGATCTCAAATTACTTTACAAAAGGGGGAGAAAGAAAGTCTCACGAGGACAAAATGACTTCCAAAGTTGTCACAAGAAGAGCCAACTGGGAGAGTAGTTCAACTTTCCTGACCCCTAGCCTGAAAACCTTCCTACAGAACAGCAGGTTCTAGATATGGGGAAAGTAGCCTGGGTAAAAATTACCCAAAATTTTCATTTAAAGACAGGCTCAGTTTCAGAGAAAGAAAACATGTCCTACATGACTATTTTATTTTATGCAGTATAGAATAATTTTAGCATCGTGTGTGATTGGTAAGTTTAGTATAATTTTCAGGAGCTTAAGATATCAGTGGGAATATAATTTTCGATATATTTCATGCATATAGATGTGTCTTAACTCATGCCACTCCCAAGACCCAAGGAAGGAAATAATCAGAAAGCTGGAAACCAGACAGCTTAAGGCCAATGGAGGTGGGGTGGGGAGGAGAGGACAAACATGAGGCTTGCAAAAGGCAGAGAGTGCTTGGAGATGTTTGTGAAGGAGCAATGATCAAAGCCTTGGACCTCATGTTGTGACTGCTCTTCACTGCAGTAAAGCTCTTGCAGCTCTCAGGTAACCACAGCATGCTCAAGGTTCAGAAAACAGGGTTGGGGTTTTTTTTAGCCTAGGAGGCTTTCCTCCTGGCTCATGAGGACCCATTTCTGTCCAGAGACCTCTGATGGAGCTGCTACAAAAATAACTGGAGTTGCTTCAGTGCATGGTGACTCACTCAAAGGTGAAGTCAGCTTGAGCATAGTTTGCTCACGCTCCCAAGCTCTACAGGCTCTTTATTCATGTCACAGTAGGGCTCAAATCCTTGGTCTGCACAGCTTTGTCGCAACTTCTTCAACTACTTCTGTGGTCCCCCCAAGACAATGCAATATGGTAAATCCAGCTTAAAATTATAGGGCACCCATAGTATTGAGGATATTGACTATTCGCAAAAATAGGCCAAGTCCAATCCTAACAGAACTGACTTAAAAATATAAAGTACATCTTTGAGCAAAGCGATCTCAAAGATGCTCCTCCAAATAAGCACTTTTGGGGACACAGCCAAAGCCATCAGTCCACCATGCTTTATTCTGAAAGAACCCCCAGATAAAACCCAATTGGTTTTGCTGAATGTTCGTGACATTCAGGCACTTTCACTTTAAATACAATGATAATAGGCACCTGCAGTAGTTTTCTTTTTTAATTTAATCTACAGTCATTTCTCTTACAGGTTTAGTGCTTTTTTATTTTGTACTTAGTGTAACACTTGAGGACTTTAAAACAAAAAAATACAGCCTGAGGGTTACTAACAATTGCCTCCTCCAGTGGATGCTCAGCATGAGGCTGATGTTGTTGTCACACTGTGCAAGCTTCTCCCTGGGTGAACTCAGACTGCACAATCTCAAATTCATTTGAAATAGTAACTATGTCCTTACCATGGATGGATTCTGGCATTGCTGGCAGGAGCAAAAAAAAGGATTGTATCAGTGAATGGTCTAAAGCTCGTTTGGTCAGCACAGCAGAGCTTAACTGTGATGGCCATAGACGTAGCCAAGAGAAATTGCCTCACTTTCTCTTGAGGTCACTCGGACTTTGCACAGCACAGAGGACACTAGTCCAAGGACAGTCTTCTCAGAGCTCTGCTCCAGCTCTGCCTCTGGAGACAGCACAGTGCCACACAACCACTCTCACCCAGCCTAGGCTAGGGGAGCACAAAATTTTTAAAGAAGTGCTGTGCTAGTACCCTACTCTTCACGTCATGCCATCCTTTCTGCCTCACATGAGCTCTCCCCCAGTGCTTCTCTGGTCTTCTGCAGCTTCCTCTACACAATTCACACCAGCTCCTTAGCACATCCTTTACACAAACTATGCATCTCCTGTCAGGTCCTCTCAGCAGGTAGCCAAGCAGACTTACATGCAAACCAGTAGCAAGGAACAAAATAGCCTGTAGAAGGTACAAGATCCTTTTGATGGTTACAAATGCTTCTAGAAAAATAAAATCTCTTTGAGCTTGTTACTGTTGCTGGATTTTTCTTCTTTGTCATCGCATTGTTTTTCTTCTTATTTTTTTTTATTCTTTTTAGAAATAAACAATGAGCAGACTTAAGAAAGGAATAAACTGTCCACATGCGCTTTCTGCTCATTTCTCTTTCTCCATTCTCTTGCTTAGATTTTCACTCCCCAACTTTTCCTCTTTTCACTGAGAAAAGTGCAAAATTCCCCTCCTCCCTCTTGATACCACTACTTGATACTAAATTTCTGAAAAATTCAGAAAAAAATCTGTCTTGACTTTTTCTTCTAAAGTTTTTACAACTGTGATGAACCCTGCCAATCACATGAAAATGAAGTATTTCTAGGAATAAAAAAAAAAAAATCTGTAAAAACTCTCTGCACCCGTGGGGCTTGCTGCACTTCAAGAGGGATTGCTCCAAAGACTTCAGAGAGGTCTCACTTCCATACACAGCAAAGACCACGTGCTGCCCTTGGTGCTACCCTGCTGCGATTGTTATCTTTTCCAGTCAAAGCAGCCCATTTTGCAGGAGAGGAGGAAGATGGCAGAATTTCTTTTTTTTTCTGACAGAAAGCAACTGGAAATATATTCTACCTGCTGCACAGGAAACACTTAGCAAGAGCAGTGCAGAAGCCAGAGCTGGTCTAGAAGAATTCAGTCTTTGATGCTAAAAAAGAGAAAAAACCCAAAACCAACCCAAACCAAAGCCCAAAGAAAATATGACTCGCAATGCCTGCCACTTTATATACACTGTGTCTGAAAGAGTCAAGCTCCAGAAACACATCTGTTAATCCAGTGTTGACGGGGTTAATGAGATCAAAGCCAGATTCCACTTCGTGCTTAGCAGAGACCCTTCCTACCATAGGGCCAGGGTGACTGCATCCCTTCTTCAGCTCACCGGGCACAAATAAATCAGCATCAAATTAACACAAATCAGCCCCCACTCTGATTATAATCAGTATTCCCACTTTCTGTCTCCTTGTAACTCCATCAAGCCCCGCCTTTCCACATTAAAATAAGTCAGTGTTTAATTTCAGGGTAATCTTTCCAATTCACATGTTTATTTTCACACATTTTCTCTACCTCCTCTCCCATCCTCCTCCCTCTTCTCATTTACCAGTAAGGGCTCTGATGCAGGCATTTACCTTCTCACCCAGCAGCCAAAGTAATCCCAAAATTCAGATCCCAAGTAGTCGAGTAAGGAAAGAACAGCTCTCCTACCATCTTCTTTCAAGTCTCTCCGGCAAGTGCAGGAAGGGGCCTGACAAAGCTGTATGCAGCCAATTGTGTTATCAAGGCACTTGGCACTACCAGCTGATCCTTGATTACTATTCATCCCTCAGGAAAATAAAACACCCTTTTGTAGAAAAAGTGTAACCGGTTACTATGATGCATTACATATTAACAAAAGCAGCTTTTTAGCAAAATTACAGACGATGAAAGCCTGGAAGTGGAATCAGACCAAGGTAACCAATTGTTTCTACATGTTTCAGATAGAAAGCAGACCGTTTAACCAAGATTTTCACAGTGCTAAGAAGAGTGAGTTATGCTACATGTTGGTACATGAAATGGTAGTGAGTTCTGTAAAACAAATGTTTAGGATAACATTTTCTGTTGTAGAGACCTTTCTGGGATAGCATCCTACATATGCAACTGCCAGCACTGTACTAATTTCAGTTGTCACAGGGTCTCTTTAATGTTTTTGTGATTTTCTTGAAATTCACACAGAAGTTTTCAACATTCTTTCCTATTTTCCTTTTTTATTTATTAATTTTTTTCAACCTAAGAGTACTGCGTATTAAAGGGCACAGTTATCTGAAAGGCAGACTTTACACTAGGTAGAATTTGCTGGTTTGGTGGAATAATCCCTACTTAGGTGGTGAGGAAGCATTCCAGAATATTAAAGGATTTGTTTGTTTGCTAATCTACTTAAGCACCCACAGGCCTTAACACCCACAACTTGTGTGCTTTAGGGATCTTTCATATCCATGGCCACTCTCGATGCAACTGCTCTGCATGAAAGCTGCAGATGACTATGGGACACCCACCTGAAAAGAGCTGTATGGCTCTGGTCCACCCTCCCCACCAAATCCTGCCCTACATCCCTCATAAGCAGTGCCTGCCTGTACGTAGCTGCTGTAACCCACACACTCCGCTAACCTGAATCCTGCACTTCCGCATCAAACCCAACCAACTCGTTAAGACAGCAACCCAAGCGCCAGGAGAACACCTCACGTGTAAAGCCAGTGAGGCTGTACGAACGCATTTCACATACTCAGTTTGGGGAAAACTCACTGACAGGGAAGGGGGCCAGCTTTAACCAGGATTAAGCAGAGCAGGCTTGATGTAAGCACCTACCCCTGTGTGAAATTTGAAGCTCCTGCCAGCGGTGTGGAGGAAAGACATGACCTCATTATTCCACAGCCCAGATAATCCATTCCTGGATAAAGTGAGAGCTGACAAGTGTTTCACCTTGAAGGTTATCAAAGCCCTTTCCACACTCTGCTGATGCGGAGGCATTTACTTTACCAAATAGGGATGTGAAAACTCCTCTGTTAGTAAAGGAGATAAAAAAAATCAGGGTCTGGGGGTGGTTGAGAGCACACTGCCATGCCACACAGACACAGGGATCAAGAGAAAGAAACCAATGGCATTTCCAGATCCATTTGTGCAAACAGGATATATTTGCACAAGTTGATAAAGTATTTTTCTCAATATTTTGAGAGTTAATGTTCACATTTTCTTCCATCTACCCCTAGGGACTTTCTCTAGGTAAGTGCTTAGGGGCTTCTCTTGACATCAGCTACCCTTTTAGAACATCCAGAAAGGTAGCTTAGCTCTTAGCTAGGATAAACAACTCTCTGGATCATCTTCTAGTGTCTCTCCAATGACTGCTGAGAGAACCCAGAGTGATTCCACTCCCCTAATCTTTTAGTTTAGATGAATCCAAGCTTTATTGCCATGGGTTTTACATAGGCACATGCAGTCACAGAATCATGGAACTGTCAGAGTTGGAATGGACCTCTAGAGATCATCTAGTCCAACTCCCCTGCTAAAGCAGGATTGACAAGAGCACATTACTCAGGACTGCATCCAGGCGGGTCTTGAACGTCTCCAGAGAAGGGGACTCCACATCCTCCCCGGACAGCCTGTTCCAGTGCTCTGTCATCCTCACCATAAAGAAGTTTTTCCTCATATTTGAATGGAACATCTTATGTTCCAGCTTGTGCCCATTGGCCCTCGTCCTGTCACTGGGAACCACTGAAAAGAGTCCTGCTCCATCTTCCGTCAACCTACCCTTTAGATACTTCTAAGCATTAATAAGGTCTCTCCTCAGCCTTCTCTTCTCCAGGCTAAAATGTCCCATCTCTCTCAGGCTGGCAGTCAGCATGCTAGCCTGAAATTTTGTTGGAAGGATCTGTAAGCTGTTTGAGCAATGGCTTCACACTAGTTCAAGGGGAAAGAATGTCATCTGGTTGCCATTGCCTTCTCTTGCAACACCTGTGCTCTTGCTGGAGGCCTGCCACACCAACACAGAGAGGGGCTCTCTCCCCTGCACCGCCCTGGCTCTTGGCAGACCAGTTAACAGAGAAAACACACATCTCCTTTTCCTATCAGGAGAAGTTAGATTTAAGTCTGACGGGAAGAATGACACCATTTAAAATATTTAACACAGAGCATATAAAGCCCTGGAGAAAACAAACGGCTGAGTTTCCTACAGAAAATATTAATAAATGAACAGGTAGCAGTTGCAGAAAGAGCAGACACAAACCCCAAGATCAGGAGTAGGTTTCAGCTGAAGTATTTGTCTTCCAGATGTTAAACTGCCATTCAAAACATGCCCAACTAGAACTGTGATTCTGCGTGCCTCTTGCCCCTACTCCCTAGGAAAAGTTCTTTATTAAATTGTACCATTAGATTACTTATAGTACTTTCTTTCACACCAAAGGAAAAGGCAGAACAAAAGCAAAAGATTTTGTGGTTCATATTAGATAAAAATGATTGCAATTTACTGCAACCATAACAACAATATTAAATACAAACATAGAAGGGCCACAATGCAAAACCAGTTTTCCAAACTCATGTCTGTCATAGGTTAGCTCCACATTGACCAGGACCTCAAGACAAAGTTTCAGGCAGCTACTATAAGCTTTACATAGGCCATCTGGCTTCTGTGTCCACTTTGGAGTAGCTTCCTTCACACTTCTTTGGCCACCACTGACAGGACTTCGCCATCACACATGTCACAAGCAGGTTGAGGTGCAGGTCAGTTTGTAGCCAGCTCCCACTGGAAGCCACGTACCATGCCTCTGACTGCATTAACAGAGGAGTAATCCCAAGGCACAGAAGTGTGAAGGAAGCACATTCAGTTTTGTCACAACTTCATGATGACGGGATGCAAGGTAAGTTCTTTATGCCTGCTTTTTACCAGTTCTTTCAGGGGCTTTTCCCAAGGTTTTGACAGTGGGTGTGTGCCTTCCAGGCATACACATGACACCTCAACTTCAAAGTACAATCCCTTCTAAGTTCTCTCCTAGCTAGCACTAGATACTGAGCTACCACAGCCAATGGATATTTGCTTTTCTAGTACTGGTAAAACTGTTTCACTCACTCAATCGGTTGCTGTCTGTGGGAGAGCCAGAAACAACTGAAAGCTTTAATGGTCAGTCTCCTCCACAGCATTGGTACTTGCCTGTTGCAATACAGGGGGATAGTTTTCCTGCCCGTGAACTCATGTCCATCAGTTAACTTCAGCTTGCTGGGCAGTACTTGGCGAAACACCAGGCTTTGCGATTCGGCTTTCTCTTTACCCTTCTCCATACTGCATCACAAGGAAGTTTGACGCCTGCTTCACAGGGAAACATCCTCCAGAGATGGCCTTCCTACAGCACCAACCCACTGATGCTCAGTCACAGGAGCATTATGTTTGGCATCTGCCCAGCTTCTGAAGGTGAAGAACCACACCTCAACATGTCAAATGAGTAAAGAAACTAAAAGAAAAGAGCCAGCATACACAAACCAGAAAAATCAACTTTAAGGACACAATATTTGAAAGGCCTGACAATTCTAAGTTCAATGATTTTGAATAACCATCTTTGAAAATTATCTTTATTCTGTCCCCACTGTTCATCCTCACACCTGAACTTAGTAAACCTTGTGTTCTCTTCTCATTTAGAGACCGTTGGAAAATTATCCACAATAAACTTCATTCTTTTTCCAGGATTAAGAATAGTATATCATAGTTGCAGTGAAAATCTGGCTTATGCATTAGGGAGAACATAGGATGGAACTTTTTTTCAAGTTGAGTGAAGACATTTTTGCTTTTTGATCGTAAATACTCTCCTGGTCATTTTTGGCAAACCTGTCAAAAGACATTTTATGCGAGACGTTGTTATTGGAGGAAAAAGCTGAGACTTTGTATTTAAACAAAATGTGCCTGAAACATTGAAAAGCTGATTTCACGTTAACAATTCTGCAACTCAAGCAGTATTTGGGCCAAAAACTGTCTCCAAAAGATAATGGTAAGCAGGAAAAAGGCTGTATTTCTAAAGAACGTAAAGAATTAAGTCCAGGAACCACTTCAGCAGTTAAAGAGAGGATGGGAGAGAGATGTTCTTCTCAGATGCCTTCTCTCCTGTTCATTGAGCTGCTATCATTCTATTAAAATTAGATCTCATGGAAACATCCAAACAACAATAAACGTGATTAACTCGGCAGAAGAAAGTATGCCTCTGATTTACTCTGAAGCTCAGAGGTGTTCAGGCTTATATGGCCTCACACTGCAAGCAATTTGATTCAGTGCCAAGGCACAATGTGTTCAGTAAAACACACTGTGAAAAGTTCAGCTCTGAATTAAAAAACACTCATTTAAATGACAGACTAACAGAAGCCACTTTTGAAGTGCTCTGTCCTACAGTGCCCTCATCCAGTTAAGTTCCAATGAGAGGCAGAGGGTGCAAAAAGCCCTCATTGGACTGGGTTATGAAAGGACTACGTTGCTCATGTGCAGTGAAAGAAACTGAGTATTTGGTTATTTTCCAAAATTTTGATAAGTTTTCAAGTTGCCAGTCCATGATAACAGCGATCTGTCATTAGGAACAAGAAGGGAAATCATCGTATCTTTCTTAAATCTCAATTTATCAGTGGTTGAGATTGAATAAGGTTTTGAGTGGCATCAGACTAGCCAAGTTTTCCCAACAGAATATTTGGGAGTAACATAATTCTTCTAGGAACTTCACAAATTTGCCATAATTTAAAATAAGAGTGTCTTTCTCTTTTAAAAATCAGGTTCCACAAACCCAGTGAAAAAAAAAGGGGGGGGGGGAGTTTCCTACACTTAAAATTTCTTCAGGGGTGTAGGTATGCATCAGTAGTTTTGGTACCATGTGGATAAATGCAGTACCATGCGGATAAGAAGATAAATGTTTGCAGAGATGGGTTTTTCCCCAAGGCACAAACAGCAGCCATGAGCCAGCATTCTCCCCTAATGTCCTAAAATTCAGTGTGATAAATCCCCTCTGATGGCAACAGAAATCCAGGTACGGAAAAGGCAACCAGCTCCTACCTGCCTCTCTCCTTGTGTCTCGGTTCAGATTCACGCCTTGGTGCACATTCCCAGGGCATCCTAGCACTTCCCAAGCAATGGCGTTCCAGTTTTGCTACTCATCTGGAGCATAACGTAGTGTTATATTTAGGATTTTAAAAAGCATAAACAGAATTCGTTATTGGCAGTAAAAACCACAGTCTCTCTTTCCTCTCTTCAGGAACACAGACTGGAGGAAAGTGCCAGGGGAAAATGGAACGGCATTTCATTTTGGGAAACATCAAAAATGTAACAGTTACAATAAATGGTTTTCATCCTGAGCTTCAAGTTGGAGTACGCAGAATTTAGAAAAGAAGGATAGTTTCAAATGCAATTTTGATCCCCAAGACAACTTTTCCAGTTTATAATATTTTTAAATCCCTCTGTCTGTTGTACTATTAAAGAGTCAAACTATGAAAAAAAATTTTAAAAACCTGCACATACTTCAGATGAATGAAGAAAACAACCTGCTTTTCCTCATCTTCTAATCCTTTTCAGTGACAGTTAAATGAAATTCTGATTATAAGAACAGGAGGTTAGAATAAAAATAATAGCAAAGCTGTAATTTAAAAATAGTTTCTGTTTAAAAGCTATAAATTGTGTACGGAGTGGAACTATGAGAGAAAAATCCATAACCAAGGCCAAGAGATTATTTTTTCAATTGCATATTGATAATATAAGTAAATATCATACAAATCTCTCTTAGATGGCTATATGCACATTTCTCATAAAAAGATAACTATTTATAAATAATTATTACTCTCATGAATACATATATAATGACTGCAAGAAATAAAAGTCTTCAGAACCATCAATAAACAAATCAAAACAAATTCCTTACATAAGGCCATAAATTATATTTCATGTTTACTTCCACAAGTGAAAGCAGGATTTGGCTAAAATTTTGACCTGTAAGATCTTCTACTTGCAAAACAGCAGGGGACATGCACTGAAATCCAGAGCCTTGTCACCTTTCTTTTTTTTTTTACAGTTTGCATTGGTTTTGCTTTACCTTTCCCTCTGTTTTTCATGTCTGGAATAGAAAAGATCAGTCTTTCTATTGTGGGGAAAAAGGCTGAAAACAGATTTGCTTAACTGTGTTTCACACTGAGTGCAAGAGGACCTGTCGTCTTGTCAGCAGACGATATAATAAATAAATTGAGAAGATTTTATCTGTCCCTGAACTCTTTTGTGGTCATTTATAACAGTTTTTGCAATGAGGTTCTCTTACTCATTAATTAGGATTCATTAGGATTTTAAGTGGCAAGCTTTAAATGACCAATCAAGATTCCTATTTATGTTGACAAAGAAACAGCAACAAAAATCTTTCCCTCCCACCTGCCACAGGTTTCAGGTTAGACAAGAGATACACAATTTTTGAGGTGCCTACTTCCCAGTATGCTTTGAATAGGAGTTGTTTAAAGACAAACGTTTTGCTGCAATCAATCAGGGTACCTTAACTTTATCATGGAAAGCTCTATGTTCGGCAAGCCTGTTTGGCAGCTTTTCTGGAGAACATAAATCAAAACATTCAGGATAATTTTCAGCATTTTTTGTAGTGAGGCCACTTCCCAGGTCTGGGTCTCACTGGGATGGTCCCTGGGATTAAACTGTGGTTGAGGCAGGAACAAATGAAGACAGTAATGTCACTCCCTTTAGGGCAAAGAATCCACCAAAAATTCAGAGTTTCACTCAGATAAACTGACTTAAACCAGCAATCTTACTACTGCTAAAATGCAGATTATACCACTGAAATTGTAAAATATAAACTTTTGGACAATTTCTGTTGCACTCAAAACTCCCACACACATTTATTATGACAATTCCGCACTTTAGTTAACTTCAGACACTCTGCTCGCAATACAAAATTCTTTAGCTTTTGACAGTTTTACAAAAGAAATTTGCTCTTAACACCATGAATGGGGGTATGTATTAGTTTGCCTTTCAAAGTGTGTGCAGTCCGCTTTGCTGCTGATAATCTGCATAAAACTGGATTAACGAATCGGGGATCCTTGGGGTCACGACAGTCAGTGCGTACCGGAAGTGCCGTCCCATGATAGATTTGGCATTTATGTCTTCCTGAAGAGCTTGGAGAGCTGCTTCTCTACAGACAGCTGTTATCTGCAAAGAAACAATAAACACCAACACATAACATTATTATAATAAAATATATTACTTGAAAGGGAAAAAAGCAAACCCAATAATTTCAACATAATCCAAATGCCAGATACTCACAAGGACAAATTTTCTCCAACTTCAGGTTTTGGGTTTTTTTAATAAATGAGGTTGCGGGTGATTAGGACATCCAAGAAACAGGATATAGCTCGAAATTCAAACCACAGTAACATTGCATTTCACATTACAGTATGTTCCAAATTAGCTTGATAATCATATTACCTTGTGTTAAACTCCCCACAACACCTGATATATTAAAACCCCAACAACCAGCGATATATTTTCTGTCCCCAAAGTGCAAGAGCAGATATTCCCAGGCTCTGCAGGCGCTTTTCTTTCTCAGCTTTATGCTGGGAAAGAAGTAAAAACAATTAATTCCAAAAGGAAGGCTAGAAGGAGAAGGGTGTGTGGAAGGGGAGGAGGGTTAAGGTCTCACACCCTGCAATGTGTTTTTAAGCTCTCTGGACTTCAGACAGCGGAAACAGACTGATGCCAGTGTCACTCTAAAGACACATTACTGTGGTGAAAAGAGCTTGCGGAATGAAAAGAGATATTGTGATTTCCAGTGCAACAGGGAAAACAGTGATTGATATTGACTGCTCCCTTATATCTGTAAATGAAAGAGCCAGCTGAAACACATTTGTCCAGCTATTCAGCATATTTTCTCTGTTTGTTCACTTACTGAAAAGAGTTCCCCCGCTTATGCTGTGCTAATGGTTGCCAAAGCCGTTTAGTAGCTTTTTAGAGGATTTAGCAGCATGTTTAGGAAGCTTTCACAAGAAAACATGCATGGATTTAGATGGCTTTGTCAAGTTACAACAATATTACTATTAGTTCTGTGCTGCTCTAATGAGCAGTGAAGCTAAACACTGCTGTTATGCATTTTAATGCTTTTCAGGACGTCAGACAGTTAAACACGGAAGCGTAGCTGAGATTTAGTGCACCAGCTTCTTGTGGAGATAAGAAACACATCATCCAGAAAGTAATGCAGGGATCTTGGTCTTTCCGTTCAGGTTTTTCTCTAAGTAGACAGTGTGATTATTTCCCTCTCTTTAACACAAATATAAAGCTACTTAAAGAAAAAAAAACAACAAAATCAGATCAAACTCCCCCCCAGCCCTGCCTAACACAAACCCAGAAATCTTCCAAAAGGGAGAAGACTGATGATCGAAAAATGGATCTCAAGCATCTTGGACTATAAACCTATGTTGGTCTTTGAAAGAGAGATCCATTTCCCCTTGATAAATACTGCATTAAAGGCAAGTTTTCCACAAAATGAAGAAGAGACCTTCTGGGAGTTTTCACAAGCATTATTTAAAAGCTGGTTCCAACCATCCTGTTCTGCTCACAGAGACCATCAGCAACAACAATATCAAAGTTATGGAGCAGCAGATGTTCCCTTGTTAGGAATTCATACATTTTACTGAAAGAGAAGCTGAAGGAAAGACTTTCAAAGTAGCAGATCTAAAAAAGAAGGAACACCATGGCCAATCTTACTCCTTCTTGTTCCACTTGTACACCAATACACTTTGGAGGAATTCGCCCATAAGCTGATACTTCTGCTGATGCTTTTACGTTTTCTCTACGCTCTGCCGAGAGTATCGATAGCAGTGATGATAATTAACCTCCAAAGGATTTTTTTGTTTTATTTTTTTTTAGTAAAGACTGAACTATAAGTTCTGTAATATCTGAAAATTACTAGATATGAGGAAGAACTGGAAAACTTTTTTTTTTTTTTGCTTTCAGGAGCATTTGAACTGCTTTTAAGAAAAGAGGAAAGCATTTTAAGGCATGAATTATCCCTCTCTCTTTTCCTGGCTGCAGTCAGAATATTTGTGGACTAAGTCTTTTATATATTATTGAGTAATAAACAGCAGGCATTACAGCACAGTGATTAAAATTTGGGCCCTCGTGTCTGGTCACAGGAGTCACATGGCCTTGTTTCCATTCCTTGGCTAACACAGAATATCAGGTTTCTGAGGTAAGAGATTGGACAAGGCAAGTTTGATTATTTTTCTTCGTTCAAGTATGCAAACTTAAAAAAAAAAAAAGTCCTCACAAGCATTCTCATTAGCTAGTAAAGCTAAATCACTCATGGAAAGCAAACACTAGTAGTAATATAGCTGCAGCGAAATGAGAGTGAATTCATTGGGTGAAATCTGCTGCATTATTGGCCTAAGCGGTGTAAGTTTTTCAAAGATATTTCTTGTGACGGTCACATTAGGACATTTCTTACTAGACCAAGCAACTGAAGGGTTTTTAAATACTATTTCTGCCTAGACTAAAAGCCAACATATATTGGGTTAAGTGAGACAACGAGGGAAGGGTTAATGGACAACGAAGAAACCCAGCAGCTTTGCAGCAAGATCCAGATCCTGCCCAGCCTGAGCAACACTCCAAAACCAGAGGCTGCATCTAGACTATCAGTTTTAAAACCTTGCCACAGACCTGTCTATTCTCAATGAACCTGTCCAACTTTCTTAAATCACTTCTCCTTTTGGCCTCCACAACATGATCCTGTAATGAGTGCCACAGTCTAATCATGCATTGCATTAAAAAAACCACTTTTGTTTGTCTTAAACCTGGTAATTTCAACAAGTGCCTCTGAGTTCCTATGTTATGAGAAGGGTGATTCATCTGTTGTTCCCTGTTCACCTTCCTCATATCATCAACAACTTCACAGAATTTTACCTCGTCCCCTCTCAGTCAAGTCTTTGCAAGCTGAAGAGCCCTCAGTGATTCAGCCCCTGCTCCTGCAGAACACATCCATCCTCCAGCCCGCCCACCACATCGGCTCCCGTGAGCTCTGCTCCATCCTCTCACTGGTGAGTGACCGAAGCCTTACTGGGCACTATTTGTACCTTTCCAGTATATATAAAAAAAAAAGGACAAAAAAAGCAGCACAGTCTTTTGGATCTCTGTGTGCTGCAGGGAATAAGAATAACGTCCTAGTCTTGTTCCAAAGGCAAAATTGCAGCTCGATACATGGCAGGACAAAATAGATATTTTTGATTGCATCTGAATATAGAGTGGCTTTCAGCACTGCCTGTTAAAGTAGTAATGAAGACATTAAGTGACTGTCAGAAACAACAGTGACTAAGCAGCAACAGACCAGGCAGCAGGTAATTAAGCCATAACTGCTGAGGTGTGAGTTGTTATTGCAGAGATGAATAGCAAGCTAGGTGTGGTTGAATACTATTGAATCTATGAGTACCAGAATCTACCCTAGTTTGATTATTAATACCATTATAAATGAAAGTTTAACAAACACGATTCCCATTTTCAGTGGGATGAGACCAAATTACTGACCTATGCATTAGTCTGCTGTCTGCAGTTCTCTCTTAGCATGGAAATAATTTTGAATTCATATATTAAAACCAGATTACCATTCTTTAAAGGAACAATTTATCATCTGAATGAGTGGTTTAAGATCAGAAAATAAACAACTAATTTAAAGTTGACCCTATCAAGTTATCTCAGGAGGAAAGGAGAACTCAAATTTGCTCTCTGAACCACACATACACTGATCAGTCATAAGCAAAGCTACATACAAGCTCACGGCTATGGCGAAAACAATGATGAGTCCCAAAAAGAAAATGGATTTACCCCTAGTCATTCCTGCCTCCCCATTTCACTCCCAGCAACAATAAAATGCCCAGTGCCAGTCACCATTCCCTGAATAAACAGCATTCAGCATAACCCATCTTTCTCCCGAAACCAATGGTTACATTGGCTGATTCAGCTTGGCTGATTCTCCCCCATTCTGGCATTAAGCACCAACTCTTTCCAGTAGACTGAAAGTCCTTTTCAGATTCTTTGTATTTAAAGTGCTCTAAATAGCTTTAAAGAATCTTTTTTTTTTTTTATAAAAAAAAGAAAGAAAAAAGAAAAAAGAGGAAAAAAGAAATGAGCTTCTGTGTTAAAGCCTTAGGTATTTTCAAGAAAGTGGTTTTGTTAGTGCAGAGTCTGTTGGGAACACCTGTGAATGTCGGGTTTAATTGGGCTGCAGCTGGTGTCAATTGTGTGTGTAGTAACTGGCAGCCTCTGGCTGGCTGTACATTGTGTTTCATTTTCCTTTTTCCTTCCTTTTTAACTTGCTCCTCCACCCCGCCAGTTAAAGTTGTAAGGGATTGTGTGTAAGAGGGATTGGGAGCCTGGAAACAGAATAGTACCCTGCGGTTTGTGAATAGGGCAAATTGTGGCGCTTCCTGGATGAAAACTACCTGCGAGGCTGTGCGCCCGTGCGGTGCACGCCTGCTAGGCAGTGTCAAAGGCAGGCTGTGTATGGGTTTGGGGAGTTTGCCTTCCTGTTCTGTTAAGGAGAGAGAAAAAGTTCCTGCATGGCATTTTAAAAAGACATGAATAACTCCTGGGTCAGGACATCTGTTTCTCACCCAGGCAAATTCCTACCTGTGTCAGGCATCTCCTCTTGCCCCTTCAACAGCTGCCCTACAGAGAGTCTTATCCCCACAAAACCAGGGAAGTTGGAAAGTTCTCAGGACACAGGACCATTGCCCAATCGAAGAAAGAGGTGGGCATGGATGCCTTTCCACAAAGTGAAAAGACAAACCAGGAGGCGATGCATAGGCAGAGAGGCTAAAAGGGAGTAGCAGGGAAAGGTTGATGACCTTATTCTAAAACTGACTTAAATTCAACTTTCTGCAAGGAATGTGTACAAGGATCAGTGCAGTGCTAGGCAGAGATGGTAAATACCTCAAGGTTTTTGCCACCCCCAGCAGGTCGCTCCCACTCAAAGTGTGGGATGCCGTGGCCCCTCTCCTTTGTGCAGGCACCACCCGCTGCCAGCAGCGGAGTCCCACCTCTCTTGTGCTGGCTCCAGCACTAAGCTGGCCCTTTTATTAACTGATTCAATGCACCAGACCATCAGAAAACTAATCCAGAAAAATAAAAAAAGCCTTAGCTTGCCGCTGGGGTATTGAGACGGGCTCACAGAGGGGAATCGACAAGCCCCGGTCAGCGTGGGGAGGGTGGCGAGCCCAGCAAGCGCCCCTTCCGCCAGTTGCAAAGAGCTGCTGGATCAACCTCGCCACATCCTGCGTTCACTTACCCCCTCTCTGAGCATCCCCGCACCGCTCCTGGTGCCCGCCGAGGTCTGTCTGAACTGCCCTGGCTACCCCAGTGTGATGCCAACTGGGCTGGGGAGACGGGCCCCAGATAACGCTTTTGTACGACATACTACTTTTAAAGAGAAAAATGCTATTTCAAGATGTCACAAATACCATTTTTCACTTAACATGGGCTAAACTAAGAGACTCCTAACTGGTGAGAAGTGGAGCTTTTGATGTATTTCAAAAAGGCTTAAATTTACCTCTTCTCTCATATTTCAACTTTCCTGTTTCACATATAAAGCAGATTAAATGGGGAAATACAAGAAAACTTGCATTTTTTCTCTTGTCTGAGAAAAGAAATTTTTACAGACCACTACAAATTTTTTTCTGTGCAGGAGGAAAAGTTCCCAATACTATGAAATAATTGATCACCCTGCAATAAGTTCTGATCTAATCTTTAAAAGACAAAGAAACAGCTCTGTATTTCTTCATCCATGCAATTCTATGATCTGTGCATTTAAAGAGGATGGATTATACACTTGGGAACTTTGCAAATGGAAAACAACCTACTCTAACCAGAAAATGATAAAGTATATTAGCATAATGCTTTTCATACAGTATCCATTCAACCCTCAGATTCATGTACTTTGCAGTGAATTTACTTAATATATGATTGTTGCTCTATAAACCTGTCCTAACTAAAGTGTGCAAGGCGCTCACAGGCCACACAAGTGCCTCAGAGAGACAGAGGCTTCCTTGATCTCCAAGCAACTATGTTTTAAAATGTTATTAGTTTTCCTCAAGCTGAAGTGCACGCATCTATTGTGGTTCTGTATTCACGAATGCTGCCTTGGAACACATGAGTTCCTATTCGCACTGCAGCCATCCCTTGCAATGGTATCCTATAATTAAATATTACTTTTTATAAAAAGATAGAGAGCTGCCTTGTTTATTAACTAGGCATTCAACATGAGCAGACTTGGAATAGTCTACTTTAAACCAGATCTCCAGTGATGGCGCAGCACCTCTGCAATTCTTAAAGGACAGGTATCGTGTACCTCATGTCTCTGATCCAACAGGCTGAGCCAACAAGCTCTACTATTCCTCATTTCTTCTTTGAGAAGTTGTTATGGAAATATAATTGAACAAAACCAGCTCCTTTAATGTCTGTAAGTGACCTTAGTTCAGTACGTACTGGCCCAAATCTTCACTATTTAATCTGCACTTTGATGATTTGTGCAATTCTGCAGACTGATGTGCATGTGGGTGTCTGCAGCCCACCCGAGGTGCTGCACAGGGACAGAAAGTGGTCATGCCATCTAATACATCTGGTCTGGCCACGACAATAGTTCCCACTCAGCTCTTTCCATGGTGGCCACGCTTGCCTTGGGGGGCCACAGTAGACACTGAGTCCTCCTTCTACCTCCTCCTACTGGTCTCAGCCAGGAGGGCCAAGCTTCAGATTCACCTCATCTACTTGCTGAGGTCACCTGATGCTACAGAGCCTGGCATGACAGTCAGGGGGTGAGCCAGACAAGGGGCCAGTGGCTCTTGTAGAACAATGGCATCAGGATAACAATTAATGAGACAGCAGTGACTAAAAAATGCTCTGTTTAACTGCTCTGACAGTATTAAAACCTGAGCACGGGTTGTGCCTGGGCGGCAGACAGTATCACATGTATCAGTAGCTCTTATTATTCTATAAAGCTTAAACACACCCAGAGAAGAGAAGGGAAAGATGAGGTATGTAGCCAAAATTAAGCATATGTATCATAACTACAGCACATGATGACAGCTAAAGAGAATAAACCAGAGCCTTCAGTGGTACATGCTAAGTGTCATCACACATACCTCTGCTCATCCCGACATGTTCTAACAGAGCGAGGCTTTGACTCCATCTGCAAGCCTTCTTTTTTCTTCTTTCCACTCTCTTAAAAAATATTACTGGATGCGGTATCCTTCCAAGCAATATATAAAACATGTAAATTCCAATTTAACTTCTGTAACTACAAGCCCAAAATGCAGTTATTTTCCAAAAGGCGCTCTGTCGATATGGCTCCCATCACTTTGGCAGAGACATGGCATAGCTGCACCTTTCACAAAGGAATTCCGTAACAAAACGAGTTTTTACATGCTAGGACTAAATATTTTTAAATAGCACTCTCTGCCAACTTCAAGTTTCAGCTATATATGTGCAACTAAAAAAAAAAAAATAAATAAAAAAATCACACACATGTTTCTATACAAGATTAAGCTGCATTTCTGGTTAACCTCAGAATTATTTCATTTTTTATATAAACATTTAATGAGAAAGTTTAACTTCTTCCCTTCAATGAGGAAAAGGAAGCCAAGCCACTAGAAAAACAGAGTCTTTCTATACGTACATGTGTGTGTGTACGCACTCATTTTAATTAAAAGTAATTAACAGAATATTGTGTTCTCACTCACAGTATGCTGTTCCTACAGAGGGCCTGTACATAGAGCCAATGCTCTTTTGTTGAATGCCGCTAGCAGGACACATTGAATTGTGCAACTAAAATTTTTAAACTAGAACATCATTAGCTGTAGCTGTCATGAGTTTCTCTCTAGAAAAGCAAAACTAAATTAAAAAAACCCTACAAAACAGATTTGGCAGCTTCTACCTTATGCAACCTGTAACGGTGTAGGTGTTAAGCTGTTGCTGTGTTTGCTTGCTTGCTTTTCAGATTTTGAGGTAGAGAGATAAGAGGTTGGGTGATACAATCAGCATATTCCATATTTCTTGCACTGAAAAATGTTTCAAGCCTTTGCTTCTCAAACCAGTAATCCCTTTCTCAGGTTTAACCTGGGAGAGTTGCAGAGGCCTTAGACTCCTATCACAACAAAGCAAAAAAAAGCGGTTCTACAAAAGGAGTTGAGAGAAGTGCCCTCCCTTCCCTAAAAATACTTATTTTTTTCATCAATAGAACACAGCCAGTCTAGAGCTGTCTTTCAACTCCTTTCAGTCCCAGCAGCATTTACATTATATCACCATTAAAAGATTGCTAGAGCCCTAAAATTTTGAATCTACACAGCAAAAAGGAAAGCAAAAAAATTATTTTTTCATGGTTTTGGTTTGGTTTTTTTTTTTAAACTCTTCCTTTCATCCTGTCTTTGGAGCTATGGCAAATATTGATTTGGATCTTGCATAGCAAGAACTACAATAACTACTGTATTTGTAGTTACTTATGTATAAGATATCGTAATACAATATAGTAAAAGCAAACAAATTCAGTTAAAAATAATAGCCAGAAAGTCTAGCAAATCTTCTGGAGTCTTAGTATTTCTATTAGTTTGGATAGAAAGCATACAAATTCTACAATAGTAAGAGAGATGTGTGCTTTCCGGGTCTCTGTAGGGCTGTTTACACGTGCCTAGACATCCTGAGTTGAGGCAGGGAGTGAAAAAAGGCATTTGTCGTGTCAGGCCTTTATATTGCAAGACGAATAATGTCCTTAATGGAAGCTCTCACTTTTTCATTTATTGGGTTCTCAATTCCTGGAAGGTGTGAGGTGTCTCCTGTGGAGTATCTAGTTCATCAGCAGAATGCTAGAGGAATTTTGGACTGTTTCTAAGTTTACCTCTTGGAGCTTCCCATGATACGCAGCTGATCATATTTCCCAAGAAAATCAGGGAGGAGGGCTACTGCATGCCTACATTCCAGGGAGGCAGAATACGGCTGGGACAACAGTCAGACCTAGAAAGCACTGCTGTTAGCAACAGCTAGATGCCTCTGTGTACAGTTATTACTCCATTAAGAGGAAGCAAAAAGACCAGTTTTAACACATTTTGCTTGTGCAAGAAAAGAAAAGGAGTAATTACAGCAAGAAAAAATACACAATGAATAACAGAAATCTATAAAACAAGAAAAGCGATGGACCAACAATTACCTTGAGGTAAGGATTTATGTAAGGGGTATATTTTAATGAAACAGAAATCAATAAAATAGCTGTAAGACAGGCGTGACAGAGTGCCCTGTGCTTCCCAACAGTCAGTCTAAACCAGTGACGGGCTGGTCACCAGCTCTTTTTGATCTGGCCCCTCAGTGAGCCTGTTTGAGTGCTAACCAGCAGAAACCTATTCCAGTGACACAGAAAAGAGCAGTTTTTGGTGGTTTAGCACCCTGAACTGGCTCACCCAGGATGCAGGCATGGAGGCCAGCAAGGGAGAAAGGCAGGTAGAGGACAAGACTGTAACAGAAATCAGATTTAAAGCACACAAAAGCTTAGAGACACACTGAACATGTGTACGAATGCTTTCACTTGTGCAACTTCTTTCACCCATCTGCCAATGCATGATGTATGTAATTAAGAAAAAAATACATCTGGCATATATAGAGAGACATTCACCGGTGCAGGAAGCCTTGCAAGTGGCCCTTTCAGCTGGGCAGCCCCCATGTTTCCCATAAGGATCTCAATGTTCTGACTTAACACCCCTCAATCTAGGGGTTTAATAGCTGCATGCATATGTAAGAACCTGTAGTGAGTGACTGCTGTCACCTTCAGTGAAAAGTTACGAGTGAGCAGATTAACAAGGCATCTGCTTTTGCATTGTTAACAGGAAAACTTCTCATTTGAGTGCCCTCCTGCAGCTCAGAAAACTGAATCCATGTCATGTCTGAAAGTCACTGCAGTATTCTGGATAACTGGATCTGCTACTCCATGGATAACAGATCTCATTTAGTAAATTTCTCCATTTCTTCTCTTTCTTACTTGTAAACTCCTTTTCACTTTGTGCCATGTTATTGCAAAAATCTCCTTGGTCCCTTGGGTTTTCTCCCCCTCCTTCCTTGTCTAGGCAAGACAATGTAATGCAAATTTCCAACACTATGAAGAATTAGAAAATGGGTCATTTGCATTCCTCTTCACTTAGCAAAGTTGTTTTACGTTCAAAAATTATCCTTAACATTGTTGCAAATACGCATAGGAGGAAGCAGAGGAGTCTCTCTTCCCTTTCCTTCAGGTTGTATGCGTTTTGTTTTTTTAACATTAATAGCATTTGAACTTAGAATTTGCAGACTAGCATGATACAGAAACAATTTAAGGCCAGAAATATATGAAACTTATGCTTAATAGTGTACAGCCATGAGGATCCCCCTAAAGCTCTGTGACATTTGTTGTCCTTGTCCACAGTGCTCTACATTCAATGTTCCCTGCTTCAAGCCCTTGACTTTGTTCTTACATCAAAGCCCAGTAGTTCTGGGCCCTCTGCACAGGAGACACAAATCCACAAGCCCCCAGGACGTCTCTCGGGCCACCCAAACCCTGCTGAGAGGCACCTACCCTTTCCCAGCAGTGACAGAGGAAGGTGAGAGTGATCACACCCATTAGGTAGGTGCTTACCATTTGAGGAAGGCCGCCTGTAGATAGTCGAATATGGTATTACTGTTTTCAGAGTCATTGAGATAATGCCAGGTGTCTTCCACCTTTCCTGGCAGCAGGGAGGTTTGCCAGGACAGCATCTGACACCATGGCAGAGGCTGAGATCAAGGGAGGAGGGAATGACGCCTGAGAGAGCTGCTATAGCTGCAGCACTGCAGAGGATGCCACAAGAGCGACCTGAGAAAGGTCAACTACAACAGAACTAAGGATCACAGTTAAAAAAAACCCTCAAAAGCCATTAAGAACTGTTGGTACAACCAGCAACAGGACTGGCCCGTGTAACTGAAGTGCTCCCAAGGTGCCATGTTTGAGGGACAGTTACAAATTGAAGTTACAGGAAGGTTTTCTGTAGGACTGTGACTCTTGCTGTGCGGCTGGTTTACCTCCCAAAGCGTAAATTTTGCCACAGAAAAAGATTCTGTTCCCCTCAGTTTCCACCACTAGAGAAAGGCATGTTATCAGTTTTCTTTGTGCAAACAGCTACACAAAGGAGGAAAGAAAGATGAAGGGAACAATCATTCTATGATCGTATGATTATGGAGAAAAACAGGAAAAGACAGACAGGACCCATGGGCTGGGAGGGCTTTTGGCAGAAGAGAAGGAGAAAATGAGGAAAAAATCCCTCAGTACTGTGGGTTGTACAGATCCTAGCCAGCCCTCAAATCTATAGCTTTAAGAGTAAGAACAAAAAGCAGTCTTAGCCCATACTGCAAATATGCAAGCCTGGATCTTTAAAATATCTAGCAGTCTTCTTTGGGGGAAGCTGGATGAATACATAGGAAAAGATCATCTGCTTCTCTTACCCCCAGTGCTGTGGATGCACTTGACAGAGCTTGCAGCACATATCCGCTTCTAACGAATTTCCATAAATATTTTACTACTGCTAGTTTAATTGTACAGCCAAATTTAATTTTAAACCAAATCTAATTACACGATAAAGCACAACTGCTCTCCTTAGTGCTATTTGAGCCTAACAGGCTCAGAAATTATGTAGAAGTCTACTTTGCATGGCACTTAAGTGTAGAGGAGGATGCTAAGGATGACAGCATCCAATAGCACATTCCAAATGGCTGTGAGTGGAAGAGGCAGAAAATAAAGGACACCTTAATTAGTTGGCAATGTTGACACTGTCTTTGGTTCAAGCTTCTCTGTCTTCCTAGTATAGGTTTCTACAACCGGTATTGTCCCCAGCCACTTGTCAAGAGATGTGTTCCCAAGATTTGCTTGGGAATCACCTATGTGCACGAGAAAGCATAAACTTCCCACTTTCCAGTCTATTATATTTACTCATTTTATGTTAGGTGCACAGACACTAGGACTGGGGCAGCAAGCGTTTTAGTCCCTCTCCAAACATAGTAAAAGGTGATCAAAAGAATGAAGACAGCACATACAGGATGCCAGCACAGAAGCACTGGTTTCCACACCAAACCAAAAAACAAATTCAAATTGTAATTATT
This sequence comes from Nycticryphes semicollaris, assembly GCA_013400055.1. NCBI lineage: Eukaryota > Metazoa > Chordata > Aves > Charadriiformes > Rostratulidae > Nycticryphes > Nycticryphes semicollaris. Next base: position 33,610 of record VXBJ01001387.1, on the reverse strand, counting down.
CAGTACTGTAAAGATCAGGAGGTGTTTGTTACATTTCCTACTTGATATCAAATTTAATACTTTTCATGCTATCTGGAAAACTTTGTGATGTCAGTTGTTTGCTTCGTATGGCACAAGCAATTTTTAAACACATGAAATGTCATGGGGAATCTGCCCTTCATTTGGGTGACATCACACATCTGTCACTTACCTCAGCAGCACGAATTTGTGAAGGTGCTTGTTTTAGCCAAAAGGGTACACAGGAAGTGCCTCATCGGTGTGTCCACAGGCTGCATCAGAAAGTGTGGGTTGTAGAGCACAGCTATAAATCAGAAAGCCTCACTGCTGCTGTAATGTGCATTTCCTACTTCTCAACTGGCGTAATGACTTACAAATCAAATACCGTAACTCTGAGAGACTTGGCACGGGGTGCAGTCGCAGCACCACTCCAGCACTGAAGTCCTTTTTCCCCCCACATAACCACATCAGGAACAGCAACTGTAACACCACAGAGCCCTCAAACAATGTGGGACTCTCACTCTACGTCATTAATTGCTATTTTTCTAAATTAAAGGCCGCAAGTAAGTCATATTGTATCCATAAGCACATGTATACGCCAGGCCTTTCCCCTTCCAATATTTCCCTCAGCTGTGGATCATTCAAAAGTCCCACGGAAGAAATACTTCAACATCCATACTCTTTTTTTTTTTTTGGTAAGAGGAAGACCTTCCACCCCTCAGTGGACACAGTATTCAAACCACACTGCCAAATATTATATGATGTCCTTTCCAGAGTTAATTTTTAATTTCCTGACTCTACTGCATGAGAAATTTTCAAATTGCCTTGGCAGTCACTTCACGGCATGTGCAGACCTAATTGCAGAAGTGAATGCAGAGTCAGCCCAAATGAAAACCTCCGGACTAACTGAAGAATTTCTGCAGAATTAGTTAGCTGGTTGAATTAAGTTCCAGGGAGCACCGCAGTCCAAGAAAGGATTGCAAATGTAACACAAAGGGTGCAAACCTTTCTTGCCCCAGCCTGCTGCGCAGTAAAGGAAGGCAGGTGTCTTCAACATGCCAGTCAAAAACCCAGTGATTTTCCATTTTCATTTTTTAATGCCACAATTCATAGCCCACAGATGTTGTGCATGGCTATAAATCTTGGCAGCCTCTCCGCTGTGAAAGAATTTTCCCTGGTATTCAATTTTCTTTGCTTTACCTTAAGTCACCCTAATCACGCTGACATCTACTATCGATGATTATATTAGCCCTAAAAGATCCTTAAACAAATGAAAAGAACTGACTTCCACTCCTAAAGTTCTGCTTCCAATTTTCTAAAGGAAATTAAATAATGTATAAATCAAATGCTGGGCACAGGCCCAGGCAGCTGAACATCGCTTTGTCCTTTCAAAGTGAAGAGGAAGTGTCTGCTCCAGAAGGGACAAGCCAAGAGAAATAAAGCTTAACCTCAGCTCCATATGAAAGTGATTTGGGATAATCGGGGGAATCTGCAAAGAGGTTAAAATGGGGACCACATACTAACAGGAGAACTTTACACGATGATCAAAAATATATCAAGAGCTGACCTTCACCTGGGGGAGCTGCATAGCCCTAGCAGACTGTTATGCTGGAGCCCAGTATGAAGGGCGGGAGAAAGAAGAGATGAGCAGGAAGAAAAAATCTATTTATAGCCAGCATTTGTCATGTCACGGTAATCTTATCAGTTTGGGTTTTGTTTTTTTTTTCTGTTTGCAAGATTTATAAATAAGTACTGCCTGACAACTTTACAGCAAGTCAGCTATGCAGTAAATGTACATGCTACTTTCCAGTTCTCCTTTAACTAATACTTCGATTATTAAGTCAGCCCACTGAGGGACTTCTTAATTTATGTACTATTGATGGACTGCTGATCCTCCTCTTTAACACAGTATATATCTAGAAGGGGAAAAAAACAGTAAAAATATGCTAGATATATACGTGGTATTATTTTCTAAGCAAGTGATTGCTTTAATTGCCACAAGGCATTTCTTAAAACTATTGGGAACAGATGTATTTAGTAATATGATTTCTCTATTAAAAGAAGATCCTGATTGAGTTTACATTGTTTCAACAAGAGTTTATGCTGACATTTTTGCACACAGAAGAGCAGGTTTGGAATCTGAGATCAGCACTGGACTTCATAATTAGTGTCAACATTTGGGTTATTTGCATAACCCAAACTTTAATGGAGAGAGAAAGATGTGACATTCAGCTGTTCATGCTATAACTTTGCACACCCTTGGCTATTCATGGAATCTTCTCCTCACCTTTAAAATGCACAGAATATTTTAGATGCAATGCAAATGGCCCTTAAACTTGAACAGTGGAAGAGTCTAGTCATTACTTTCCCAAGAAACTACCAAAATTATTTTCAGCACAGTCATTTAGCAGTAGTTTGGTCTGTCACAACACTACTTGAGTAGCTGGCAATGCAGGGATAGCCACGTAACAGTTACATATACATGCGCATTCAACAAACATCCTGCCTAGCTGTTGCAAACACGTCAGGAAATGCTTCACTGTTTAAAAAAGGAAAAAAAGTAAATCCCCAAACAAAAATACTATCCATTTCTTTCCCTTTTAAAATGTGCAGTCTGCATATAGACTCTAATTTTGTAGAGTTATTTTAGATTTTAAGTAGGTAATGAGTGCTACTGCCATTTAAATCTCAGGATACAAATCCATCTGAATGTTAAGCGCACTAGATTCAGAAAAAACAACATGTTTACTGAGTTTACAGACTTATAATTTACCAAAAAGTATCTGAAGATTTCATGAGAGCTATAAGATGAGAGGCTTCAGGAATGCTATTTTAGTACAAAGAGGTGATTCAATCAATTTTTGTGAGCTGGGAGATTCTCCCACCTCTCTCCCAACAGACTGCCTCCAAATGAATCATTAGCCCATGCTAAGGCTGGGTTTAAAAAAGCAAACCAAGCAAAGGAACTAGGGGACTTTAGTGGGACCACAGGGCTTTATACAAACACTACTAGAATAAACTCCTCTGTAAAGACCTCCAAGTTTCACATCACTTTGTCTCTGCAGGTTTCCAAATATCAATAACAAGAAGGAAAAAACAAACCATACCGAAGGATGGGAAGAAGTAGGAAGTTTTCACAGAATGTGGTTGTTTGCTATCCTTGAATTTAAACAAAACCAGGCACACAATATGTTACTCACACATGAAAAGAGGAGCGCCAAAAAGGGAAGGAGAGCCTTCTCTCTCTTTTCCTCTTTCCTTGTTTCAAGAAAGCGTCCCTGAAAGCGCACATGCATCTGCTTCGGGTCCCCTGACGTCAGTAAACATGACTAAAGTAAAGCACATGCTCAAATGTGTTCCAAAATGCTTATCTGCTTTCAATAATTGGAAGCTAAATGGAAGCTATAAATCAATGAGCAGAACATGCTCAATCAGCAAACAAGACATTTTTCAACTTTAAGGTGATGGCACTTACGGGTTCTGCAAAACTTTGGATTCAGTAGCGCCCACTGTTAGAAATAGAGACAGTTTCTAATGCAGAATTCAATCAATTAATTTATGAACACTAAAACGTGTGCACTGGGAACAGAAAGTAGTTGTGATTAATACCAGTGTGCCACCTTTCTTTGGTGTTTTGTATCTTGAACATGGGATCAACATTATACAGTTAAACTAGTCACAGCAAACTGCCATTTGGTATGTCATTTAACATGAAGATTTTCTACAAACTACTGTCCATTTTCACAGTCACCTGGATCTTCTTGTCCCAAGGTGTAAACGAGCTGAATTTCATGTTTACGTTTTTTAAATACCCGACAGAAAAAGCCAGGGGCTTCAGACAGCCACAATACAAGGAGGGGGCAGACAATAAAACAGTTAGTCACTAAGGATTTCTACCTTTTTTCTTTTTTTTTTTAATACCAGTGTTTTCAGTAAAAGAATGAGATGGAGAAAAGTGAAAGTCTGGTACTACTAATTCCTGCTGGATACTTTTGGTAAAGCTGCTGGGCGGGAAGCTCTGGTGGGCAGTGCAGGCAGTGTGTGGCCGGTGCTTTTGAAGAAGATAGGAAAGGGGTAAGAAATATGGATTCTTCTGCTGGAGCACGGGAGACCGGGAGACACAATGTACTGGGGACACCTGGCACGGTGAGGCAACAGTAACTCCAAACAGGAGTCAGCCATTTGACTACCCCTTTTCTAAGGCACTGAACATAGGATTGCAGGTCTTGGCCCTGACACAGATATATTTTTTCACCACCTAGCAAGCTCTGCTGACACCTGGGATGTCTTCCTGGGATCAGTGCTCATTCATGTCATAACCCTCATGGACCATGATTAGCTCCAGGACAGACTCCAGTTCATTAGATCCTGTATAGCAATGTCCGTGCGTGCTTGTCATCTTTATACAGGTACTCATTTAAAAATTTATCATCTGCCTACTGGAAATAACAAGACCTGGAATAATCTACAGTGACTTTGAGGTTGCTACTGTCTGCCACAATAATTTATTATTTAAGCAAGGGATATCGCCTCTAATAGCTCTTCTCCTCATAAGGAGGATCTCCAGCAGCATTAGGACACCCCTCCTTCCTGGAGCTGGTCCCTGTGCATCTTCTGCCCATGGGTAGTAAAAAGGTAGAGGCAGTCGCTGGGGTACCTCACACAGCTGGGACTAGTCCCAGGAACTGCCATGGGAATTACTGCAGTTGGATCCAATTCCTTAGTAAAAAGCAGGATCAGGTCCTAAATTAGCAATTCCCAGCCTTCATTAGGTTTATTTGTCCTTGGGCCAATTTACTGGTGGCATAACTCACCTGGAGATTGTACCAGCAGAAGAGTTTGGCCAAATAATTTCGGATTGATTCCTCTGGCACCATCTCTGTGTGGCTTTGGGAAGACTATTTGTATATCCCACTACAGAGCTTGCAGAAGCAAATAGCAATTCTGAAGGACGATTTTGACTACACAACTACTCTTTCAAGAAAAAAGACCAGTCTAGACCATGGGCAAAAAATCCAGATTGAAATATGTTTAGCAAATATGAAAAGTTAATGCTCTCCTGTATATTTGCTTGAGAAGTTATTAGCACCTAAATATTCTCCATGGCTGAAAGTGTATTAATGAGCTGGAAGACAAAGCGATCTAATCAGAAGAGATCAGCAGTAATTTATCCTGCAGAAGACTTACATGCAGCAGCCATGTGTGTTTGTTTATGATCTCTACATCTGGTAATGAGTTTTTGACCCAATGGAAAGCTGTGGTAGAATAATGCACTCTGTTCCTCACGCTGACTAATTAATGCTCTACTTAATCTCGAAAAAGCCACCTTAAAAATAAACACTAATTTTCACCAGACAATAAAGAACAGGTAACAACTGAATCATATCGCATAGGCCTATAAACTGGTGTAGCAACCGCACAAGCATAAAAAAAGGTGATTTTTAACTCCAAGGTGAAGAGTGTGTGCACACACACACATATATATACACCTCTCCAAGACTGCAAACAGTACATTAACATTTAACTTTTTTCTGAAAGAGAAGTGCAAGTATACATTTTCTCCTTGCAGCAATTTTCCCTTTGCATCACTTCAAGAGCAATAGACCTTAGATACCTGCAGAGATTATCAAAGCCTGGGTTACAATCTGTAGAAATTACAAAAACCAGTAAGAGATGGCAGAGCTAAAATATTCCCCATCATTCACACACTGGGTGTTAAACTATGGTTTGTGTTCACAAGTTACCTACGGTAACACTCTTGGCCATCACTCATTCTGACAACTGATAAAGTAAGCTGTAAATCATGATTTCACAATGTCACAAGTGACATTGACAGGAAAAGCAGCCAATATAACAACACTTAGATATCAGATGCCCAACAACAACAAAAAAAAAAAAGGCCAGGGAGATTGTGTTCAGCTGCTGGGGGGAGCACAGGGAGGGGTTCAGTGTCCTCAGCTTCCACTGAAGCCATTCCATCACTTTTAGTCACTTCACCAAGACCTTGTCTCCACAGGATGTTATGCTGGAACAGCTACTGCATTTACATTCACGCCCTATCTCATTCCAGGATAACTTCCTCACATTGACGTGCCCTTAGAAGTACAAGAAAGAGCATTTGTCTGTGGCTGCATTTAGCCCTAGGCTGAAGTCTCACGAGGTAACAGAGAATAGAGATTTGGCTTTATCTTATAAACTCTGCTAATATATATCACCACCCTTTGGATCGAAACCAACTTCTTCTCTCTAATCTCCCAATCATTTCCCACAGAAAGCATGTACTTTCTCTAGTCCATGAAAGAAGGCAAGGACATTAGGAAAATCAGAGGGATTGCAGGGCACGGGAAGCCTGTGTGAGCTGTATCCAAGAACAGATTTCCCAGCTTAAGATACCGGAGCTATGAAACAGCTCTTTCCAGTGACTAAGAAATTATCTTAGTGGCTAAAAGAAAAACTGCTTAGGCGACAAGTACTGAGGAACAACACTGCAGAGACTTGTGATTGATTCCCCAGATGGAATTAAAGATAAGTCAGGTAAAACAGAGAAACACGGAGCAAACGAACTAGTAGAGACTGAAGTGACAGCATCAAAATACGGTTTCTCCTGCCAAGCACAACTCCTACCCTCCCATTCACACAGCCAGTGTACAAAGCTTGTAACTCAAGAGTTCTTGCGTGCTCTCTAGCTGCAACAGAAATTGTATTTTGGTAGTCTTCACAGCGAGAGCCCTAACCACCCCCAACAGAGACCATCTGCAATATGCCCGTCTCCCTGGTTCAGATTGCCCAACGCCAGCAAGCGAGGACCAAGCGTAGAACCACACGTCTGACGGGGATATGCCCTGTGAGGTACAACCAGGTAAGGTCAATAATGATGGGAACGGCAAGTTGTCGAAATGCAACGAGCAATTTCCTAAAACCCCTTTGGTTTCAGGAAAAGAGCGTGTAAGCTGAAGTCTGCAGAGAAGCACCAGCCCCTGCTGCTGCACTAAGCATACGTGAGGAAACGGCACGTCATTTCTGAGGTGACCAGCTTCCTCCGCATTTCCAACAATGCTTTTCTGAAAAAGACCTGAATTATGTATTTTGTCAGTGCCTGTACTTCAGTGGGTTCTCAGGTCTGCAGAGCATCTTTCTTCCACTTAGGCTAATTCTTTCTTTTCTTTGCTTCTGAGAGAAAACAAGTTACAGCTTCAAATCACATAGGGCTGCAGTTTTAGTGCTGCAGAATCCCCACTTACCACTTCTTCTCTTTCCTCAATTCTTCTCTGTCTGATTTACTGTTTACTCACAGACCATATGGGAAACATGTTAGGAAAGCATGCATCCGGGTTCATATTCAGAATAAATACTTTTTATGACTATTCCCATGACCTGCAGCAATAGACTAGATTAGTCACCCACAACTATGTATAATCATACAATCATTTAAATACATTTTCAAAACAGAATACATTTTAAGATACAGATCAACTAAATATTCCTCTATAGGCTTTCTAAAACCTATTTCCTACAACTGTACCATTTCCACGTGAGAGAGAAAGCATTATCTTCCAAGTGTGGAGTCAGTATAAATAGAAGAACATAAACACACGGGTCCATGCGGACATGCAGCCTGCAGACTATTAGTGCTACCTGGTCTGCTCATTTTCTTAGTAAAAGAACAATTACATGCAGCAGGAAAAGAGTTGAAAAGGATGCTGATGCTGAAGAAAAAGTTCCATCTATCAACATGTGCAAAAAAAAAACCCCAAAACCCAACCCCAAACAATTCTTCTTTGTTCTTTGCCTGTTCCAGAAAACCAAACTCCCTCTATTTTTAGAGTCATCCAAAAGCAGAATTGTAAGAGCTTTCTGCTGAACAGCGGATACAATATTTCCCAAACAGAATATATCATTTAGTCCAAACCCAAATAACCAAAGGGTCAAATTCAACCTCACCCATTACACTTATCATTACACTCACCATTACACTTAATTGAAAAGTAAACTTGAAAAAGTAATTTTGAAGTACTTCAATTTTTTTTCAAGTTGAAACATTCTGAATTCAATTTATCATTAAAAACATATTTTTTTATTCTCTGCCTTTTCCGGAAAACCAAACTCCCTTTAATTTTAGGTTCATCCTAAGTCAATGACACAAAACTAAATAAATTACTAAACTTAATGTTTCTAAATAATCTTTGGCCAGAAGAAAGTCTAAAGCAAAATTTATAAAACTAAAATTGATAACTGCATTTTTTTACTATGTAAGTCACGAGAGAGCCATGTCCTGTCCGACTTCATCATCTTCAGGATGTTGGGGTTTTTTTTAAATTTGTTCAACTTCCAGGTTAAAGAAAATTCTGATATGTCCCTTTTTGCTTTGGGAAATGGTTCTGATAATTTTTTAAGTGCTGTTGTACGTGCAGCTGCCAGGAGTGGGGAATGCTTGTAGCTCTCCCCTGCCTCCCCTCCCTACACCAACAACCCCACAGAAGTCAGCAATCTCATCTGCTGCAGAATATTTGCAGAACGTCTCATCGGCTGAACTGACTGATAGGATCACGTTACAAGACCTAAACAGAACACATGGAAATCTTCCTATTGTTAAAATCATACACAAAAGATGAAAAAAAATCGAGATTTCATAAGGCAGCTTGGCTTTTTAGAGTTCTTTTTTTTATGAAATGGAGGTCGGGTGTTATTTCTACAGGCAAATGTTGGAATACTGTTGTCAACCCTCTAAAAAGGAAAGAGGTTTTGTTTTTCTTTTTTTTTAATTTTTTACGAAATGCCTTCCCCATATGTTTCTGAGTGGATGTGTGCAGTATGTGCAGTACTGTAAAGTCTTTCCACCTCACCACAACCTTGCAGTTCAGCAGAACACTCAAGCAAGCCCTTGGCCATAAGCACCTGAGCAAGTCTCCTCCTCGTCAGCACAAAAGATGCTGAAGGAGGGGGGACCTGCCCTCATTTTTGAAGCCAAGCACATGGTGACCAGATTTCTTTTCAGGAGGCTTGCTGGTAGGCGCACACAAGCTCCTGATATGGACCGCGCCGCATGGAAAGCCGAGTGGTTCCTGGAATAGTCAGTGATCAATCTCTGCCGGCTGGCTGCCTCCTTTGCCAGCTCCATTTGAACTAGGAAAGCATGGTATCTGGAAAATTATTTAAAACTGCATATTTCCTTTCAATGGGTTTTCTTGTTGTTCTGCCTGTTTCGGGGGAAGAAGGCTGGAGCGGGAAGAGTCATTACATGGTGAAAAGCATAAAAACACATTTTCATGTGTGATTACTTATATTAATATGTATCATTTTACATACATAGTACATCTACATATGGAACCTATTATTATTGAGGAAATGTTTTTTTAATGAGGAAGACTGAACAATACTTAAGAGAGAAAATGTTCAAACCAATGTTAATTTGCAGCAGAAGTAACAAAATATTTTAATAAAAAACAGTAAAAAGACTGGTGCTCGTATCCAGGACCAGCCCAGTCCTATGTTTACACCTTGAGAATGGGATTCAACTTGCATAGCTTTTCCAAGCTTTGCAAACCTCCTGAGCCGAAATTTAAACTCTGACTCTGTCGAAGACTTTTAAGAGTAAGACCAGTGCTTTAGTTCCACAGAGAAACAGAGATAGCTTGGTATATTTCTGTTTTCCAAATCCATGGAAACACTTTTGCTCCCTCCACTTTTTTTTTTTTTACAGAGCCTGTGCCTGCCCTCCCTTCCTAACCCCAAAACTCATCCGAAAATAAATTGGAAAAAAAAAAAAAAACCAAAAAAAAACCAACAAAAAAGTATTTAGGTAATACAATCACTTCTGTATAAATGTAGCTAATTATATTCTGAACTGCTGAGCACTGTTTCCTCTCCTTCTCCCTGAATCCTGGGGTTAATTAGGCTTTGCTTACATGTTGCATATGAATTAAGAAGAAACAAACAACAAAAACCCTCACTATTTTCAAATGAAAAAAATCTGGAGCTAAAAAGTCCTGGCACTCTAAATGTTAGTACAATAAGACTGCTGGATTTTAAATGGTAAAAATAAAGTGACTAAAAGCTGTCTGTTTTAAAAATGAGAGGCTCAAGAAAGACCATCCACTGTAGGAAAGAGATTTCTTTCAAGAATCATCTCAAAACCAGCGATGAATTATTAGTATCAACTATAATCCTCAAAATAGACTCTCTCTGTTATCATAATGCAAATATTAATGTGTATTTGCTATTCCTGCCAAATGTTATCAGTGTTGTTCTGACTCGCAGGGAACAACCTGTTCTGTGCAGATCTGACTGGGCTAGGACTGGACTAGGTTTATCACTTTACCACCAGTATCGTTGTTTTGTTCACCTTGAGAAACCAGAGCACGAGCAATGATCGGATACTGCTCGGGTCCCTGTGCTGGCTCTTTAGGAAAAGCCTCAGGAGTCTCAGGACTGTGAGATCAGTGGAGCAGCTCATGTGGTCTGGGGAGCTGTCACCGGCCCTGGCTCCCACCACCTACGTTAACTTGTCCTCTTTATTTCCTCGTCAAGCAGAAGTGGTTTTAAGCACTTTTTTTTTTTTTAATATGTTGAACTACTTGTCCTGTGATGTGGTTTTGGTTTTGTTTTTTAAATGTAACAACTTTCTAAGCCTCCTTGCGGCGTTTTCCAAGTCCCTCTTTCAATGGCAGGGCGTCAAAATGGCAGTGAAACCAGCACCAGCCACTCCATACTGGTCTGATGCAACCTACTGGTACCATCCCACAGGGGCCAGGTACCCAAATAAACACATGTCCTGAGAAAGACAAGATGTCCTGTAAGTATTTAGAATCTAGTTGCTGATTTTGAATCTGCACAGTGCAAAACCAGTCCTACTTAGCACATGGCAAGAAAGAAGACAAATTATAATTTCTTCTGTTACTTAGGTGACACACAGATACTACCAAATGCAACACTGAATGCCTTCCGAGTCTTGTGTAACAACAGATTTCAAATTATAAATGTCACATAGGCATCATTTCAGGCTTTGAAATATGATATACTTGTTACCAAATATGATGTGTCAATTGATTTATCAAATTCACAAGAAAGAAGACACCAATGAGACAATCCAAGCCATCTCCCAGCAAGTCCAGGACTGTTTCCAATGAAGTGCAGATTGGCAGAAGAGAGATTTATTACCACAGTTTCTTAATGCTATGTTTTACAGTTTAGCAAGCCTTCCCGTCGTGCTCCACATGGTACTTTTACCAAGCACGATAGGCTCGCCTGGATTCCCACTGCCTGCCTGACTTGGTGGGTTGCTCACTGCCTGTGCGCCTTTGATGCTGCCTCTTCCTAGCCGATTTCTACAGATGGAGCTAGAAGAATTTATTGGATGGCAATAATCTCGTGGGGGCAAGGGGAATCTGATCTTTAACGTGCCTACAGCGGCACTGAGGCCACACCGAGTTGTACTCAATTTCACAACATTGACTAAAATAAGAGGGATTCATCTGGCCACTTTCCCCCACAAACGCTTATAGCCATAGCTCATACTAGAAATCTGTAAAAAGCAATACTGAAAGAGCCAGACACACAATATTTTAGCTCGGACTAAATGAAACAGAACATACCTACTCTTTGATCCTATTAAAATGCAAGAAGTTTTTTTGGTCACGGAAAAATTGTTTTGCTGTATCAAAATCTAATCGCACAAAACAGCATTGGGTCATTCACGCATCAGTTGGTTTGACAGAAGTGAACTGTTAAGGAAATGACAGCCATGTCAGTGACAGCAATAGAGCATGGTTGCAAAAATACATCTTATCTTGAAAATAAATAAATAAAAAAAGCAGCACAATACATCTCCTGTTATTTCTGCTATCTAATTAATAATATACATTAAGTTAGAAATTACAGAAATAATCCTTGGATTTAGCAAGCTCAAACATGTATATGATTTTAAGTGCATTAAATAATTCTGTTGGTTAGAGGGAATTTTTTGTGCACATGAAAATCTTTGAAATACTGTAGGGTAACACTCTAAACTTTGACTAGGCTAGAATTGAGAAGGTAGTAATAGCCTGGTTTTGGTGAATCGATAGAAGTGATGAAATGCAGCTGAAGAGTTAAATTCAGATTTCAAACTCTTTCAGACTTTGAAACTCAGTCAGACCAATTTTTAATTAGCCATTAAGAAAACAAATACCTTCCTTGGTGCAACACATATATGAAAGTAATGAAAAATATGTTCATGTTAGACAACATTTGTTTTCAATTTGTAAGCACATATTGCAGACTATTTTTCAGTTCCTTGGTAAAGAGTACATCAATTAGCCCTGTGGTATCTCTTTGCACTTTCATGACAAAGAAAACCTGAGCAGTACCACACTCACAGATTGAACACAAAGACTTTAAAGAGCTAATGAGAGATCTTTTTTTGCTTATTTTCATGATTAATTCCTATTTCTCTAAGTTTAGAACAGAAATGTTATTTATGAAATTCATTTCACATGCGGAATTGAAGGAAGTTGACTGCTGCAATACATATTTAGTCAACTGGAACACAGATAATAAAAACATTTTTGGTTTGAAATAGCTATAAAATATAGTATACCTCCAGGATTACCTGGTTTTAAAACACCACACCTGGCTAGTGATTCACCTTTAACAGCAAATTAATTGCATGAGTTAGGGGACATTCACTTCAGAAGAAGAGCTGGTAGATCACTTTCAACACAGCAAAGACAGATCTGTGTGTAATTAAATGCTAAAGATAACACAAACATTTGTAGTGCCACACATATGATAACTATTGTCACCCAAATATGACTTTCTGAAAGTCCTAAATCTTACAGAAATAATTAAATATATGGGTAAATCCCTACAATGCCCTCTTAAATCAGAAAGGAGACACACACATGTATATATACACGTTTGTAAAGGGTAACACAAGTAAGACATAAAACCCAAATGAACACATCGTTACATTTGAGCAGGTCAAATAAAAGCAATGATAATGCTACCTGAGTGATAATACCACCAATTAATTTTTCAAAAGTCTCTAACAAAAGTTGAAATTTTTTTTCATCATGAGAGAGGTTTCTGGCTCTATATGTCACCCAGAGTAATCTGTCTGGATTGCAAAGACAGAGCACTATCCCACAATAATGAAAGGAAAGGAAAATACTTCTGCTCAGGAGTGACATTTATCAATATAGAATAGCCATTTTTTGCCATTGTTGAAGTAAGGGAAGTAATTAAAGTACGCACAACCATTTCAATACCACTGCCCTATTTCCTGCACACATTAGTAACAAAATGCCTCCCCCCCCCACCCATATAAACTGTTCATTAACTCTCCCCAATAAACATCACACTTCCATATCACACATTTGAGAGCGCTCCTAAACTGGGAAGTTGGACAACAGCATCACTCTATACGAAAACAGCCAAGTCCAGTCAGGAAACAGATTAATTTGAAAGCCTTAATTAATGACTGAACATTTACACAGCCAAGATTTATGAGTTACAAGGAAGTAAGTCCAAAACATAACACTCCCTCCTACATGCAAGCTTTCTTTTTAACAGTAAACAATTAGCCTAGGGTAAGATACTGTCTAAATTCTCAAGTTCATTTTCTTCCTCCAACTTCCATGCACTGATAGAAGACAAATGAATATCATGCTTCTTTTTCCCCCTGCTCTTCCTGAAATGTTTTTATTGATAAACAAGGGTTAATGGAGACAAAATACAGATATTTTTAAAAAATAAATAAGCCAATGAGTATCAAAATACTTTTTTCTAGCTCACAAGTACAAAAATAGTATATGAAAGAAGAGGAGGAAAGGAAAGAAAAGAGTACTTCCTGGAAAGATAAGTTTATAGAACTTATTTTCTGTATAAAATTGAAGAAAATTATAAACAAGAAAAGGAAGGTCTTTATATATATTTTAATAGGTGCACGTGGTTTTGTGTATATATATATTCCTAATCACATAAAAACCTCTCTTAACCTCCAAAAAGATCCCAGTTTTTCTTCATTGAATTTACTTCACTGAATTCATAAATATCTCTGCAACTTTAGTAACAATAAATGCTAGAAATGAAGAATAAGTTTTCAGCTTTTAACATTTTGACTATATTGCACATCTGAAGAGAACTGACATCCTATTATGATGAGTGCTTAATATGTGAATATTAAAACAAGACTGCCAACTCTTCTTTGGAATTCCTCAGGCCTTAAACTACAAAAGTCAAAAAAATCAAGAAAAGTTTTGTTCTCTCTTGTTTACACTAAATTACCAGACACATTTTCTTGCCTGTAAATTGTGTTTTGCTAACAAAGGAGGGGGGTTTGTTTCTCCCCCTGGTTTATATAACATGTAAATACACAAGAATGACCACAGAAATGGCAAGATCCCATAAAGTGGTAACACATCTGATAATGAGGGCCTGTGATGAGCCCGCATCCCTCCAGCCATACTGTACAGCCGCCCAGGTATGGGAGCTCCTCAAGATTCCTCTCTCCAGGTACAGCCATGACCATGACCCGCAGAAGTAACCAGACACGCTTTTGTGTGTCTTTGGCTTTTGGTTTGGGGTGGTTTTGCTTGCTCGTGGCAGTGAGGTAGTGCTGAACAAGCACCACCCAATTGTTGTCTTTCATGAGAAAAGTCCCTGACAACCTGTCCTCATGGCTTCTTCTCTCTGCCCTTCATTCCCAGCTGAACAAGGAAAATCATGCCTTTACAAGGCTGCCCAAGAAAGATTGAGTGGAAAGAGTTTTCCTGACACTGACTCCCAAGTACTTGGAATCACCCCACCGCAGTTACCCAGAGTTTAACCTATGAGCCAGGTACATTTCCCCCCCTCATTGGTTTTTCATCAAATGGGAGCTCACTGGGAGCAGTTCTGAAAAAAGCCAAAGTTGGTTTATTCCAGTAAAAAACACAGTAACAGCAAAATATACAAGACAAAACAGCAGACAGATTGCTGCTCTCCCCTACTCCTGTCCCTCCAAATGGTGTGCTTCACTGTGCCATGTTAAGTATAATAGTAATAGTCCAGTTTTGTCACAAATTTACTTTGTTTACTAGGAAATTTAGTCTCAAACACCACAAAGCCAGTCTCTATAAGATGCTAATTATTCTGAAAACATAACTAACTCCTCCTGCTTTCCTAAATGAGAAAATACACCATCAAACAAATAAAAAACAAAGCTGCTCTTTTAAACTGCGCAAAACGCTCTTGGTTCTCCTCCCCTGACAACAGGGATGTCAAGACCAATTAACAGTTGCAGTCATCTCAGGTTTTGCTCTGTTTTCTTCCACTGCAAGTGGTCAACCCCGATCCAATGGCTCACTTCAATGTGCAATGCCATGGACATAATACAGAAGACTAAAACCTGAAAGGTTTTTTTTTTCTACCCGACTACATTTGATGTTTTCATTACTCAAAGACAAGAAACAAAAAGTTTGAGCTGAGAACTACGTGATAGTTTGAAAAAGTTTAATTAAAAAGCAAAACAGTCCACAGAATTGCTTCTAACATCACTAACAATTTGCCACAGAGTTATTATTGTGCTATTTCCACTTGCCAATAATAATTTAATCCTTTTGCCAAAGGCAATCTGAAGCTTTATGTATTTCCACATGTACTTAAGGGAAACCATAAAAGATATCTTGGAAATAACAAACTCCCAATTTCTGATATACAAAAATCTGAGCTTTAGTAGCACATACACACACCAGCTTTTCAGTAGTGCTAAGCAACATTACCTGACAGCTACAACTCCAGGCAACTGTCTAAATTCGAAGACCAAAGTTTTGGGCCACTACAGAACCTTTGTTAGAATTCTAACACAAAAGAGAAAGCCTGTGACAGACAGTGCCTTTTTCAATGGGATTGCAGCTCTTCTTCTCATGAACAGACAGTGTCTGGGCACACCGTGAAAACAGCAGTCACATGGCAAGAACAAAAATTTCCCTGTTTGACAACACAGGTTTGGCTGCAAATACATGAAAGCTTCCCTGTTGCCACATTTACCATCAGTGACCGTCTTAATTACCAACAACTTCTCAAACAGTTTCAGAATTACTGCTGAGCAGCTTAGTCTCATCCAAAAGCCTCCAACTCCAACAATGACATTGCTAAAGTTTGTGGATAAAAAAAGAAAGCAGAACAAAAGCAGATATTTCCACTATTCTTCCCCCAAAAATCTCACTTAGAAAAATAAAATTATACATAATCAAAACCTCTTGGAAAGGAACACGGAAGAGTGCATTTTCAAACTCAAATAACTTAATGGGATGGCAAGCGTGTAAGCTTGCAGCTCATACACATTTTTAGGGATGGGAAGTATTATAGGATGTTTAGATATTATTTTATTATTCATTATTAGGTTCCAAATTTTCACAACAGAAACAATTACTTCGCTGATGACTGCCAAAGGCAAACATCCTACTTTATATGTACACAAAGAAACCAGTATATGTTCAAATACTTTAATTCATACACACACACCTCTCCAATCTTTGCAGTTCAGTGAAGTGTAAACAGTTAGTGTTGTCATTAAAATACATGTCCTTCATTCACAGCAACAATACTCAGGTAGATTAATAAGCTTTTATACCTGGGCTCTATTATTCCTCTGCCATTCATTAACATTTCTTCCACCTTTAAAGCAATTTAACTGGCACAGTACCAGAAACAGAAATAGGTCAGCACAAGGTGTTCCTCTGTGTGGTTTCATCTGCTATAAACATCCTATTTGAGTTAGCCTTCAGGTACTACATTTAAATATTCCTAGTGCCAATTAAGATAATAATCAGAAGCATTTTGGATATCATTGTCCAAGTACTAGCCTTCTTTTTGGAGGGCTGCTTCTGTTATGGATGGAAAGGAAAATTTACTGCAGAAGTGGGGAGCTTCTGCAGTACTGAAGAACAATGCAGAAGTGGGGAGCCCTCTGCAGCTCTCCTGGCCAAGATGATGCCTGAGATTATGCCACATTGCTACCTCCATGGGAATCCCTATTGAAATCCTCAGCATATCCAAGAGGAAAATATTTATATCCCTAGAGGAAGGTAAATTGAATGCTGAAGTTTAATAGCTAGACACTGTATACTATTAAAAGTAATCATAACAGGCCCTTAAGACAGTCAGACACACACTAACCTTCAAGGCATGAGAAATGGCAATGGATATGTCGAAATATTTACTTTTTCCCTCCTGTTTATGAAAAAAGTGGATCAGTGGTCTCACAAAAAATGAAAGAAAAAACAGCAGACATATCTTTTTCGAAGGTACTAAGATATATTTAGTATTTACAGCAACTTGTATACATTGAGGATCTGGCCCTGAAATCAGTGTGTAACATGCAAGGATCAGGAATTAATTCTCTATGAAGTGCAATGACTTTTTGGGTGACTTTCTTTAATTTGTTTGCCTTATCTTATACTTTGGGACTAGAGTTGAGTCAAACTCAAAGCAGAAAGCTCACTTCTAACCACATAGCCTGATGACACATCCTAACTTGCATGATGAATGCCAGCACTACTACAGGTGGAAATCAGAAAAACAGGTACGTGTAAGAAAAAAGTGCTTAATTTTTTTTTTTCATTTTTTTAAACATAAAAGCAAATTCTACCACTCTGAACTGATACGAGCATTCATATTACATAAATGAAAATACTTCAAGAGCCAGAAATAAACCATCATTTTCAATTCCTTCTTGATCACGGCAAATGCAATTTTCATTATGAACATTATATAGCCCCTCTTGTGATCACTGGTCTACTGAAAGCTTGTGCTTTAAGACATTCAAGAATAATCCCCGCTGTCTGATTAAAAAAAAAAAACCACACACACACACAAAAAAAAGGAAGACTGATTTAAATTAAAAGTTGCTAGAAATAACTCACAGGCAAAAAATAAAGCTAAAAGAAAACAATGGCAGTAGCCTAAAGAGACGTATTTTTTCCTTTAGGAATGAATTCCCATCTGCTTTTAAAGAGCAACATGTTTTTCCATTGCTGGGAATTACAGCCAAAACCAGGACAATAACGCAGCAAAGCCACAGGCAAGAGCAGAGGGCAAGTGAAGCTGGCTGACAGTGTCAGTCTAGGTCGCTCTTTTATAAGCCTGTGTTTCGGTGACAGCTCAACAGTCCCCCGTTGTGCTGGCAACATACTCCCCTCGGCCTCCCTCAACAAATGGGAGCTCCTGGTAACTCCACCTCGTGCCAGGTAGCCTGGAAAAGGGAAGGCAAGGGCAGGGGAAGGAGGCAAACAGCATCGTCAGCCCTGCCGGTAACGCAGGCGTCTCCCGTGGCCTCGGCTGGTCTGGTGAAACTACAGTCGTTTCATAAAAGCTCACGGGAAGTGAGCAGCCCCATCGACAGAGGATCGCTTACCCCTGACACAAGCGATGCTCCCGTTGCAGGATTTTTCTCCAAACAGGCATGCAACAAGAAACTACCCTTGAAGGGCAGAGGGAGGACGAAAGCAAACACAAGTGCTCGTTTACCGAACCTGGCCAGAGGGTGCCATTAAAATAGTTAATGAAGACACAGAAAGGAAGAAAAAAAAACCTACTGAAATTAACTGTAAGGTTCCTGCACTGTCACTGTTTCAGCACTTAGGGAAACAAAACTTTCAGCTCTTTGGGCTATACAGAAGAAGAAGAAAATATCAGGTTTGAGAAGCAGGATAAATTTCATACCTCAACACTGCTTGGTGCTCGCTTGGGGGCTCATTCAAATTCCCTCTGGCATTTTCCCCAAGTTCCTCTGAGGATCAGTGTTCTTTGAGTTACTTAGGAAGCGGTTTTGACTGTATCCTCCTGAGCTGTTAATGGGTCTGACCTTTGCGGAAATGCTAATATCTCTTCAGACAGACGCATTAAATCTCCTCTGCTTGATTAGACTATTAGCAAATCATTATCTCCCTGACGGATAAAATGTTCTTTCCCAGATGAGCCAGTGAAGCATAAATTTCAGTGCAAATACTCTCCTGTATTCCAAACCTTATGCTTTGCATAAACGTGCTAATTGCCAACTGTGCTTTATATACTCAGATGGTGAATGCATATAGTCCTTTATCAGCCCACTCTGAGCAACAAAACACTCACCCCATCTCTGAAAAACGCATGAGGGGAGCCAGATCTTTCTAAAGTGACTAAACAGAAGAGTAGGGAGAGACGGCGTAATGCCACAAACTTGTGGTTGGGCACCGCCATGTCAATGAGTGATTGCCCTCGTTCCTAATCTGCCCAAGCACATTTTGCACGTACGAGGTTCTTGCGAGACCAGCAGTAAGCAAAATCCCATGGGAAGTCCTGTGTAGTTAGTTATTTCCTTTCCGGTGATTCATGTCGTTTATCCCAAACACTGACATTCGGAAAACATTCCAAATGCCAGGTATTTCCTCACCTTCCAGCCACCTGTGCCAAACACATCCTCAGCACTGATAAATGTGTGTAGGAAGGTGGTGATCCCATATTACCCATACTGGATGAAGGCTGAGTCTCCTTTCCTCACCCACCCACACAAAAATGTTCACTTTTCAGAGGTTCATCTGAGGCCTTAATCTTACTGTGTTTCAATTTGATGGTGTTCCTCCTTTCAAAAATTGCATTTTACTGTAATACCGTATCCTGGTGGGGAGTTAAACAGAACTCCTTCAGGAGGAAAGACTGTCCAGCACAGCCAGGCCAGAGTCATTTCAGCTCCGGATGCTTTAAATGCCAAAGTGCACTTCCAAATCACACACTTCTGATGATACACACACATATTTTTTTTCCTAGTATCTTAGAGGTTCAAAATTTTATTTCATGGAAAACTGTCTGTAAAGAAGATAACACGTCCTAATTTGTTGGATGGCCTTTTTCTCCCCCTATATTAAAGCCCTCTCTCACCTTCACTGTAGATGCTCTTTAGTAAAGAGACAAATTTTTCCCAATATCTTAGAAGGCTGTTTAGCCTCATGTACACCTATGATGGAATGTATCCTCACTTCTTTTGCAGTTGGTACCTTCCTCTATAAGAAAGAGGGAGGTTTTGGTTATTTGGGGAGGGGGGGAGGTTTATTAAAGATTATAGTTTAAATATGTCAATATCTGGTAAACAAGAACATGCATGTTTTGGAATATGTATTTTAAGAGTCAAAGGCTTTAGTCAATTCAAGCCAGTGTGCTGCTGCAAAGATACTTTTTGGCATCAAATATGCTCTCATTTGAGCCAGAGCAAACCTTCATGGGTTTGGTTTTTTCCCCTTCATTCTGTGTTCTCATTGGGAATTATTGCAAAGTGAGAAAGATATTTTTTACATTAACTATTCCACTTCAACTAAGAACTAGTGAAAGATTTACAGGTTCCCAGATTCCCACTTTACTATTGTGTCCTGTAAGCATGGAAACTGATAATACTACAGAAACAATGCCAGCCTTTGCTTTCACCATGACCTGCTTTCCACCAATTTAAAAGCAGTCAGTCCCATTAGCTTACTTCTGTAAGTGTACTTGTCTTAAGAACATTGTTATCATAACCAGAATATTTAATTTTTTATTACTTTTAACCAACTCTAAACTCAGAACAACTCAACACTTGATTTCAGTTTCTGCCTAAAACCTCCCTCTTTGCTACTGCCTTCTAAAATATAACAAAAATGTGCTCTGACTGGGGTTCAGACAATGTAAGAAGGTCCCTAACTCTACTGGGTTTATTTTTCTTTTTATCGTCTACTTTCTGGAGCAAAATATTTCTACACTGGGGAAACGCTGTCTTCAGCTCCTGCTCATCCCTTTTCACAGAGCAAACCCCAATGATTTGCAGACACACTCCTTCCACTTAATTTGTAAAGGCAAATGATTTTTTTTTACCAACACAGGTCTATTAAAGACATCAGTCTTTGCATTTATAAAGGTAGGTGTCCTTCCAAGACATGTTCCAGCTACAACCTTTCTTCTTTTCTGTTTGAGTCAATGCATGATTTAAAAATTACAGGATCATGCAATTTCCTATCAGACACTGTCCCTGTAATTTTGCTCTTACTTGCAGTAGAAAGTGCATTGAGACTATCTGTGTTTTCTATTCAACAGTGTGTAGCCAATAATTATGAAAAAACTAATCTGAATCCCAAATTAAAAAAGGCGAGCACCTGAGTTAGTGGAAGGTCCACCTTTCCTAAAGCAAGCTGGCTGTAGCAGCATCATGAAAGCACACAAATGCGACCCAAAGAACTTGCACTACTTGCACTTTAAAACTTTACTTTTAAATACTCCTGCAGCTGGATCATTAATTAATCACACTTTACAGAAAGCATGATGAGAAATCAAACAGATAAAACTTCTCAGCATGAACCGTAACAGTGAAAATGCATTAGTAAAAAGGTTGTGATCAAACTGAACAATCCGCAAGTGAAGACATCCCAATACATAAAACTATTTAAAAAAAACATCATTTTTATAAAAGTTGGATCTCCTGCAGTTTTGCCCAAAATAAAATGCAGAAACACTAGAATAAACTTTAGAAAAGTTTTGATGCAGTACGCTGCTTGTTGTTTCAACCATTTTTATTATTTTTAAGGACTAGTGATTTCTCCTCCTTGCTAATGCTACAGCACCCGAGGTGCTGGCAAGGCCAGCGGTACAGGTGAGCAGAGCACAGCCTCCTGCTGAACCATGCCAGGCATCTGCTGCCTGGGCACAGCCTTCAGTAGAAACTTCCTAGGAAAAAAGGCTGGGGGCAAAGACAAGACTGCTCCTTTGCCACACCAGTGAAACCTGCTACCCTGAGCACGAGGGCAAACAAGACATGGGATTACTGCAGAGCTGTCCTTGCAACAACTGGACCTCCTGTCCTCACGGCCCAGTCACAGAGCGGCACATCTAAAAGAAGTTGAGGAGGTCCTGAGAAAAGGCAAATGCCTTCAGGGCAGAGATAGAGCCAAAAAAACTTGCCTTAGAGGGAGGAGGGAATGATCCTTGGTGTCAACATCAGCTCTGAGGCCAAATCTTGCTATTCAGAATCTTCGAAAAACAATTTTTTATTTTCCTGATTTTACAGATACTGAAGTATCCCTGAAGAGGAGCCTCAAGCACTTGCTGCAGAGCACTACTTCAGGAGGGCCTGGAAACAAATACAGCACTCTACCCCAAAACTTTCTAGAAAGCTGAGGCTTTGTTTGACCTATGCAATTAGCATAATAAAAGCTAACTGTACTGACATTACTCCTCTAATGTTTTTTTTTTATTATTATTATATTAAACTTCACTTACACACGAGAGAAGGAAATTGTAATTCACCCTCATAAATTATCTTCCATCGTCTTCTCACATGAAACAGTGGGAAGTAATCACCCTATTTTGCTATCTTGATATATCTTTAAAGGTACTCATTAAGAGAAACGTACATCCAGCAGGTGAATAGAGATAACTGGTCATAAGTGATGACAGGCAAAATATATACAAATATCTGATCTGAAAAAAGGCCAAGTTGGAAGCCAGATGCATACTGAACTATCCACTTTACTTGCTGTTTATTCAGCTCATGGCAGGATGATTCAACGCATCTTTACACGCAGCTCCCTATTCATACAGCATCTTCTAGTCACAAAACCAAGCATTTTCCATTTCTTTTTCTAAACAAAGGGTAGAACAGTGGAATGGGAACTTGCCATTCAACAGCGGAAACTATTTGTAAAGCTGGGAAGCTGGAGACATGAGGAAGAAAAGGCTTTAATGAAACTGGCCCCTGTGCGTGCCAACTGTCAAGACTTTTTATATATTCTTCCAAGGAACACTGACTGAAGCTTTTTCTGTATTTACTCTTTACATCCCAGTTATTACAATTCTTTGAATAACACAAAAAAACAAAATTAATGAGAAATTGTGTATTAGAAACAGGCAGGCTATTTTCCCCTACAACTAGTCTGTAGCTGTACTCAGTGAACCATTAATTTATTTTTGGTACTTTGCTGTACAAAGCCAGCACCAAGACATTTGCGACTCATTATCAACTAAGCACAGGAATTCATCACTAGAGCCTCAGCTGATCCAGATCCAAAGGAAATCCCCATATGCTTGGAATTTCTGAAATACAAGTATTACAGTTGTTGCCTGGTAAGAAGACAGTTTCCATACACAACAGAGAATATGTTTATATTTATGTTTTTGGAGACTTGTAACTCAGCCAGAGGCAAATAAATTTTCCCAGGGCAACAAGAGTCACATCACTGACATCCGGGTAAAAACATAGCGCTGTTTCAAGTCACTGCTCCAAAGCTTGGAGGCAAGCAGAACTGTGACAGTTTTCCAGACCAACATTTCATCCTGCAATCCTTTTCATTATTGCCTTTTTTTCATTATGAGATCCCACATTCTGCGGCAAAAAGATGGGCTACACAATGCGGCTTCCATTCATTCATTCATTCACGGAGTACAGTTTGTCCTCTGCTGTGGAGGAGGAAAGCTCTTGAGGGTTTGACTTTGGTGTCTGCCATGACACAGCTTCCCAGAACTAGCCTGGAGGCCAGCCCAGATGCTGTTGCTGCTGCATATGGCAAGGTCTGACCCCATCCTTTGGACTTGGAGCACTCACAGCAGTGCCCTCAGCAACCAGAAGTAACAAGCAGGTAACAGCACTTTACAATATACCAGCATTTAAATAATAACAAAATGAGAAGTCTTGCCTGGGAGCCTACCCAACAACCAGTCAGTTGAGAAGGTCCTTCAGCATTTTAAACCATACAAATGCTCCACAGTCACCCTCTCATTTGGAACAAGACAAGAGTTTAGCTTATTTCTCTGTAAAACAGAACTGTTTATCTCTCTGTAAAACTGAGAAATTCTCCTTGTAAACAGCACACAGAAAGATTAGGGAACCAAGACAAGCACATCATATTTTTTCACTTTGCTATGGAAAAAGTAGAAGGTGACTACATAATTAAAGATGGTGTGATAATGCATACGCTAGGACTGGCTACAGTAAGGTGGAAATTTTAATTCTGGTATTTCATACCTTTTAAGAGCTTGAACTGGCAACCTTAATAACATTCTTTGAATTTTTGAAGTAATATCATTACTTTCAATTAATCAAAATGAGGAAAGAATGAAATATCCTTTTATGAGACACCAACATGAATAATATTCAGGGAGTAGAGTGGTGACCACTAACATACCAATGCGTATTATAACTGCCAGGCAGCAACATCTGAGACATTTTCTCCCTTCTACCCAGGACAGGAAATAATTGTCTGACATCCATTGTCAGAAGCTGACTAATAGCAATGAGCTATAACAAAAAGTGCTGCTGTGAGGTCTTGATTATATGGAATAGAAAAAGAAGGGCTTCCAAGTGACCAGTGACTCCCTTGCAATTCCCCTACACTGTCTCATAACTCTGTCTCTCCTCCCTCCATCTGAGGCTCTCAGTCACTATCCTAAATACAAAAGATCCCCAAGGAAGGTGGAGAGGCCTGGGTGAAGTGTCTGGGCAGTCTGGGGGCACTTGTCCCCAACTCCCTCCACTCCTGGTAGCACATCTTTCATGAAGCCACCCAAGATCCTACTAAGGCTCACCCTGGGAAAGGCCCTTCCCGTGGCAATGATCCTCTCATAGAGATCTTGAAGGCAAAAAAGCCTCAGGTTGTATTCTGTTTTCTGAGGGAAAACCAGAAATCTCTCAAACATTCCCTTTCGTGAGTCCCCATCGCCACTTCAAGAAAACTCAAAAATGATGTCTCGATGATACTTGATTTTAGTTTTGTGGATCAACTCCATGGCCTTTATCATTCAGAAAGTTTTACCTCTGCTCCAGAGTACTTTTCTGTGTGTTGAATGAGGTCCTCTAAGCAGACTTCATCACTGACTGGCATGGACTGAAAATGAAGTTTGAAGATCTCCCCACGAGTGGCTGCATCTGGCAGGGGCACGTAGATAATTCTGTCTATTCGTCCTGGTCTCAGCAAGGCCTGCAATGGAAAGCGTCACCAGAAAAGTTATAGCACATGACACATCAGATCAATGGAGTAAATACCACAACACCACCAAATAACTAACAATTTCAGCAAAAGCAAGAAGCTGCACAAGAAAAATCAAGCTATGCGCAAGTGGGGCTATTCTCCTATGTTAGCATGGATCAGTCGCTGGAAAGACAGACAGTAAGGCCACTCAGCTTGTGAAATAACAGTTTATGGAAAAAAGGAATCACAAAGAAACCATTCTCATTTTCCTAAAATAATAATTTTAGGCTTGTTGCAAGGTGTGCTGGAATGTTAGGACTTGGCAGAAGGACAGGTGGCAATGGACATATCCCAAGTTCAGATCTTCAATCAAGACAAGTGGAGAAAAAAAGTTTTTTGAAGTGAAGCTTACATTCTGGATTCACATTGCTTTACCCCAAATTATTAGAGCTGCACATGCTTACAGAAGGGCAGAACATTCCTACAGTTTTTTACACAAAATAAGGTAACAATAGACAGAGGCCAGTGACACTCAGCTTCAAAAGGGGAGAGAAAAACAGAGAAACACAGACTTGCAAAAGCGCTTATAGTTAATACATTTTAGCGTCAGCTTTAAAGTCTTGGAAAAACCTTTGGTTTTCCTTCTCTTGTGCCATAAGACAACTGAAAATTCAACCAACAAATACAGTTACAAGCTAAGGCCCCCCCAGTCTTGCAGCTTCATGCATGTATATTGACCTTGCACTTTGGTTTCCCAGGGTTACTCAGACTATATACACACTGGGGAGGTGGGAGGGTGAGAGAGCAAACTCTGAGCAGCAGCAGCAGCAACAGACAATTTAAGAGGGGACAACAGCCACAAAGGGCAATATGGAAGGTTTCAAGTGGACGGAAGGAAAAAATCTCTGGAAGAGAAACGCAGCCTCGGGGCAGGTCATCGGGGAGGCTGCGGAAACTCTGTCCTCAGGGATTTTGCATCTCAGCCAGACAAAGCCAAGCCCTCCCCGATCTGGTGCTGGTGACAGTCCTGCCTTGTGCCGGAGGGGGATTGCAGGGCCTCTGGAAGCCCCCTCCAACCAGTGTTTCTGTGTCTCTATGCTTTCTGGATGTGGTCAAAAAGTAAACATTATCTATATATAAAACAATTCAATCTGATACAGAGGAGAAGCCAAGCTCTTAAATTTATGAGAAGAGAGGAAGCTCATTTCCCTATATTTCTAAAAAAGAGTCTCTTTGATTTTTGAAAACCATCTACAGTAAAAAAGCAAAAACCCTCCCAGCCTTTCTTACTTGACATTTGGAAAAAACAAAAACCCTGTGCATAGCGAATGCACATCAATAGTATTTAAACTATTTTTTAAAAACTGAACAATGTTTATAAGATTCAGCATGTAACCTAAATTGTTTTTATGTTATGGTTCTCCCTTGGGCCGAGTAGTTTGAGTTCCAGATGACTAGAGATATTGCATGGCTGTCCTGGGCTGTCAGCCAATAAGTCTTTTCCCAGCCTGATCATGTCAGTGAAAGTCATGCTGAAAAAATAGTAGGAAAGAGCTTTCCTTCCTGCGCAGCATTGATCAAGTTAACACCCTTCCTAGAGTTTCTTTAAAAAGACTGTTGTGGTGCTTCAGAGTGGAAAAATGTATCCTGAATGTTAAGGGATGTCTTGTTATTTTTAAAACAGAAGATGAAAACGCTCAGCAGAAAATGCATGGCTCTATGGTGTGTTGCATTGAGTTCCGTAAGGAAGGCTGTACCGGGAAGACTACAGGTCTGTATCCAGCCTGGTACCCTGACCTCGGCAGTGGCCAATGTTGGATCCCTATGAAAGACAGCGAGAAGCAAGCCATACACTGATATTTCCTCAGCAGACTCTGCTAATCTCTACAGAACTCTTGATATATTTACCAAAGAACTCAACCCACCGATGCCAACTCAACCAGTGTGTAATTCAGTGTCTAAATCATGTGTGTACCAGGATATTGCTATTTTTTGCCAACACACTTGAAAGAGAAATTTGCATGTTTCAAGACTAGGCTTGGAGGGAGAGGAATTATACTGCAATTGTGTTCTGCATGCTCTTAAGGAAATGCCCATAGCTAATTCTATTATTTAAAAGAAACAAGAAACGCTCACATGAGTATGGTGGTGTGCCTCTCTTAAATCAAGGCAGGTTTAATCAGGACGTCTAGATAATTAGAACGTTTTCTAGAGCCAGCTTAGCTTCAGACTAATGAATGACCATGGCTGTTGTGCAAGTGGAACAGGAAAAATGCTTGATGCCAGTCGGCTGGGAGCTAGTGCTCCCCTGCATTGCATTGGCTTTCAGTTCTGAGATAGTCTTCCAGGACAATGGAGCACCCACGCTTGCAAAGCACAACTGCAGATGTAAAAGGGTGAATACATATTTTTTTCCGCTCAGTTTCTAAAAATTGTATTTCCTCCAGTTTGTCCCAAATGCTTTGCATTTTATATATAGTCATAGTTGGAGGCCCCAGTTTTAAACATGCTATCATTACGTTTTGCTGCAATCAGGCCTAGGGACCTTATCCAAGACGGCCAGATGTGCTGGGAACTGTACAAAAAAAGCACAAGTCAGTCTCTGTAGTGCTTGCTGCTTAAATAGAGGAAAAAAAAAGGAGATGAGAGAAAATACTCTGCAACCTCACTTGAGAGAAGAGTCAAATACCCTCCAGCCCCTGGAGAGAAAAGCAGATTGAACTGAGAGCTGGTCTCCACCAGCCCTCCCAACAGTCCAGCTGGACAGGAAACATGCTGACTCTGGCACAGCCTCACAGCTCTTTGCTCTGCTGTCACCATCCTTGTCCCTTTAGCATGTTGCCCCTTCCATGCTCCTGGGAAACTAGAAGTGGAGGGAGAGAGCAAGGAAGGGGCCTGCCTTGACCCATCCTGCAGCACTAGAGGACAAATACTCAGTGACAGGCTGTAGGCGGGCTGTAGAATGCTCTGCTGCTCACTGGTCTGAAAGCAATTCGGGAGCAATGGCAAGTGGAGGCCATTCTTTTTTGCAGGACATCAATTCACCCCTCAGGCGTTCTTGCATACTCATGACAGTACTTTTCCTTTTTGGACAAAATAATTCAGGATTCAGAACTGAGCTGCATGCAGAGGTCAACAATCAGGGAACAAGATATCCCTCTTGATGTTTTTGCACACTGAAGTGCCCTCTGGAGGAAAATGAGCTCTTGTTGGGTGCCTTAGAGAAGCCCACTATGGCATTTGGTGTGGACACCTGCAGCAGCAGTGTCAGCTTGAACACCAAGGCCCAGATCATGCCTACTTCTGCTGCTGGTAGCAGTCCTGAGTCTGACGGACGCCAGCACCACCTTTTTCCTCAATGCCACTTTTTTTACAGACCTAGAAGATAATTCTCTTCTCCGTGGGGTGTTCCGTAATGCAGGCTTCCCCAAGGGAAGGGTTTTGGAGGTGGTTGCTCCAAGTGTGCCTTGACTTTCACAGGCTGTTCCAGAAGATGGAGCTTCAGTATTGCAATCTGCCCTTTGCAAACTGCCAGGAGAGCAATAAGGACACCCAGGTCACCTCCAGACCAGCCCTGCAGCCTGCAGGGTGTGTTGGGATCCAGCCCTGACCCATTGGCAAGGAGATGCCCGAGATTGATCCTCACTGCTGAGCTGGAGGAAGAAGAATTTGTCAGGAGAAGGTGGAGGAGAAGGAATTTGTCAGGAGAAGGCGGTGGCTTGGCTGTGCAGGAGGAGAGGCAGGTGGGGGAAGGTGAGGAGTCGTAGCGGGGCTGCAGGTTCAGGCAGATATGAGCTGCCGGGAGTACAAAATTAACCGCTCCCGGCTGGGAGATGTAAAACTGATTTGAGGCTAGGAGCACACAGAAGGTGGGAAGTTGATGGGGCCAAAATTAATTGATGTGTGCGCCGAGCTACATAATTCACTGATGGTGAGATGTGAGGGTTGCATAATTTAGGCAGGCCAGGAAGGGCACAAAATTAAGTAATTGGGGTTTTGGTAGAAACCAGAATCCTTCATACCATTAAGCAATTCTTTTGCAAGTTTATGTAATTACTTTTTTTTTTGTTACCACAACAGTTATGAAAGGGGCCTAAGTGCACATACACTGAAAGGTTACTAGTGGCACACAGATAAATATTCTTCAGGGCAGAACTAGGAAAGTGGGATAATCATCACATAATACATAATATCATGAATAGCAAAACATTTTCATTAAGTAACTGCTCCCCTTTCATAAAGAAACACTTCAATTCTTTGATAATTGCAAAAGAGTATTACCTTCAAAATATATCACTGGAAAAGTTAGATAGTTCAAAAATGTGTATTTTGTGTGCAATTACAAATGTAATTATTTCAGGAAAGAAAACTTAAATAGGTAAAGCCAGGAAAATATTTGTGGTTCCTGTTAAGAACGGACTAGAATTAACCTTATGGGTTTCCTAATTTTCCTCCTCCTCCTTTCTTTCTTTTTTTTTTTTTTTTTTAAAGCATCCATCTTTAGTTAGCATTTTCAAAGGACATTTGGCCATTTCAAGAACTACAGTGTCAAACAATGCAGAATTGTAACACTGACAGAAGCCTACCCAGCTGATGAGCTTTCTGTGGGACAGAAAAAATAGCTTTCCTACTGACATACTTCAACAGCCATGCCTAACTCCTCAAAATCATTCTTAATCAGATTTTATAATAAAACACCATATGTAAATGGTACCAGAGGGCAACCTGACATTAGAAAAAATATTAATTCCAGAAATGTGGGAAACTTGACAAAATTTTCCTTAGCAAAACTTAATTTGCATAGCAGAACAGTAAATGGCAAATTGAGATGTGTAAGACAGAGCAAGTGGGTTCAACGGGTAACAAAGTTCACCTGGAGAATCAGTGTCACTGCACGTTCTCCGCCGCAATCAATCTCCACAAGTAGGAACAGATTTTTATACTAAATTTAAGACATTTCCTTTCAAGTAAAAACATTTATTTCAATGCAGAACCTAAAAAATGCAACTAAAAGTTTAATCCTGCCTTCGGAGTCCTATGGGATTAGACTACAGATGAAAACGAGAGGACTGGAAATAACAGAACAATCTGTTTCCTTTGTAATTAAACCCTTCCAACTTAAATTAACAATTGCTATTTATGAATCCTGGTTGTGGTTCCTACTTACACAGACTCCTGAATATCTGAATATGAGAGCTACTCTATATCTTGCAACCTGATTTGGTAATGCAAATTTTTTACTTTCTTCATTACACTATTTGAACATGTTTAAAGTATTTTAAAGTCAGACATATTCTTGTAGCCTGTGCAAGCGAAAACTGTGAGACCCTTTCAGTGTTTTTGCCCACATGTCAGGACAGATGTGTTGCAAGCGTGGAAATTATTAAGGTAAAAGACAGGCTGAGGAAGTGAATTTGTTAATGATGAAAGGGCCTTCCTGTGCCATCACATTTATCTGTTGGAGGAATGAAGTCAGCTCCCATAAAGGTGCTTCTCCAACGCTTTCGAGGCTCAGCTCAATGCCTGATACTTTCGTTCTCACTCTGTGCCAGAGCAGGTCATGCTCCCAGCCCAACAGACCAGGAAGCGCTTGGATCTTTGAAAGTTTCAAGTACGGGAAGCTCATCCATCCTGTTTGCTAGACAGGCTACTGGAGGCTTTTTGCAAGCATGGCTTAATTAACAAAATTAGAAGGTGCTGAGGGAAAAAGACATATTAGAGTGTCACTATTAAGGACTTAAAAACCACAGACCAGTGGAGAGCTCAATTTTACTTTTCCACAAGGTTTTTATTTCCTTTCCATCTGGCAGAAGCTGCTTCAGGAGGCAACCTCGAATTCCTCTGTTTTAGGTGGCACACTTATTTGCTGTGTCACAAGGCTGGAGTCTTGTAATTACAGGCTCCTGAGTCAAGTGATACTGCTTTTTTCTTGCCAAAAGCCCCTTTCCCCACACTATTCCTCCTCCCCACCTTCGTCCTTCTGTGCCAACATCTGTCACCACTGTCAGTACATGCCAACATCTCTAACCAGTTCCCCTCTTTGATGACTTGTTTGCTGGTCACCACCCTTGTACTTCTCCCAAGATTTGTGCAGATTACTATCTGTTGTCGTTACACAACATCCACGATTCCTCTCAGGGTGGAGCAGTTTGCTTCTTTTAACCTACAGGATATCCACTACTGCAAAAACTGCACTTGCAAACAGAAATTCATTAGATAGTATTGGAAACCAGCTCCTACAAAATTTTGCAGTCTCCTATTATTGGTCCCTGTGCAAAGACATCACCTTCCACACAGATTTCTAAAAATCAGGCTGTACAACCCCTCCGTCATGTCAGTCTTGCTCAAGACCTGGAGCATTGTGCAAGTTGACAAGAAAAGACATGATAGGTTTGACAGCAGGTGTTCAGGAAGAATGTGCACTATCAAGTGACAGTGAGCACAGCAGGAACATTTTACTCAGGCATTAACCCAAAGTACTAATTAAAGGCAAAGAACAAACACGTGGTTTGATACGCCGACAAACAGTAAACCAACTTGAACAGGGAAACAGTTTATATCATCTGCGTCCAAACCAAGATGAAGCGATAACGGAAAGTTAATCACCTGAAAAATAAGAACGCAATCTGTCCTTCACTGCTAAGCAGTAAAATGCCCCTGCTTGCAGAGGATTCATCTACTCGCTTTGCTCATACTCCAGGTCTCCTACCGTTAGTTAATCCTTTTCCTTCAACCACTGATTTTTACCCATTTCCAGTTTGTCTGATTAGCAGAGGGAAAGTTTTTCCTGTCACTCAATCTATCTTCCAGGATTGCTCTCTTTGCTGACTACCAATAGGAACTAACACCTCCAGCTATCACTACAGATCAGTCTCTTGGTTATTACAGCAAAACACAGTTTACCCTACAGTTGCAGTATGCAGAAAAATAACAAATTCATCTTTCCTTGTACAATGAAACCTGGGGATAGAACTGCTTTGAATCAATAAAAACCTTTGGCATCGCTTGCTTGAACTACATACCCTGCTACTGCATGTTTCACAGCAAATCCCTCATTTCCACTAATGGTGGTGATTTTAAACAGATACGAGCATTACTCAAATAACTAAGTTATAAATAGGCAGCACTACAAGAGCTTCAAGAAAGCAACAGTGTACAGAGTTGATATGAAAGCACATTGAGCCTCCACATGGCCAAAGCATTCAGAGCTGCTTTTGATCTTCTTTTCTTTCCCTGACATCTGCTGTCAGGCATGGATGAAGTCCCACCATAGAATGAGTCTCTAATCACTACCACCATGCTACCACCATGCAGTGCCCACCACATGGCCAGCTCATCTGTCCTAGCACCCAGTTGTCCTGCCTGCAGTCTGGCATCTGCATCGCATCCCTCACCTTGCTACCAAACCATGGGATTTCAGGCTGCTCTGGGTTGGAGGTGGCTATGCCTCTGCCTTTGGGGATATGGCACCAAGTGTGTAGAGGCCTTATCTTGCCTATACAGCTCAGGGGAGAGGCGCTGTGCCCTCCTGCCTCCTCCTAAGCTCACCTCCCATGGTCTCTCCTGTGTCAGACAGCAGCCACGGTCACACGTGGAGAAGAGGGTTACCACCTCTCCACTGTCTAAAGAAACTGCTTGTGGAGGCAGACCCAGAAAAACTCTGCAAAAAGCCAGGCTTGTGTTTCCAAACCTGCACAAAGCTAGAGGCACCAAAATAAGAATTCTTATCTTTTCATTCAGAGTAACATCAGTGTCCCAACCACCGTACAGCACAGTCCTGCCACTGACAGAGTTTGATTAATATAGAATTCAAGAGGAATTGCGGAGAAAGAAGGCTTGAGGAGACTTGTTTCACTGCAGCAGTGAGACCATGTAAACACAACTGCGAGGAACAATATGCTCCTTGGCCCATACAGACAATACCAGAGCACGTTTTTATGTGGTTTTGTTCGGATAGGATTAAAATATCTCAAGAAACCAAGTTTCAATCACTTCTCTTGGCAGAAACATCTGCAGGCAGATACTCTGCAGCTGCAGAACCAGTATCTCCATGCTTTCTTTCCCCTGATATATTCAAACAGTTAAATTGGCCAGTTGGCACAAATTACTGCAGTGCTTGGGAGCCAAGCTTTGCCCAGGCCTCCATCTACAAAAGTCTAAACCTGTCAGTAATGCAGCACATTTTCAATGCAGTAAAAAGCAGTGCAAATCCAAGCAACTCTACTGACACAATTCCAGATACTCCAGTTTGGCTCTGCAGAAATTCAGCTCCAAATCAAGCCTCTTATGTGTATTCAAAGCTTTGGAGGCACTGACAAGGAATCAGTCTCTCTTCCCCCCTGTGTTGTGAATACGCTCCAATCTGAGCAGCCTTAGGGCAGTTGTATGGACAGAAAATCTCCCAATTTTTGGCTGTTTTGGTGCAATTTTAGTAAGGAGCAATCTAGTCCTTTGCCACTTGCTGAGTCTCAGAGTGGTTTTGGTGTGGAGAAGGCAGAAGAACTCCCCCTTCTTCTCCTCTAAATGCTATGCAGCTCTTCCTCCCCATTTCTAATAAAATGATTTTTTTTGTAAAGTTAAAATTAACTGAAGAAAAAAAATATCTATCAGCAGCTAATAAACAATGTAACACACCCTCTTTACTGTATGTTTACATAAGAGAGTCCTCCATGCTCCTGTCTAAGAGGTGCAAA
>VXBJ01001385.1:96280-108371 GCA_013400055.1 Nycticryphes semicollaris | reverse complement strand
GCAAAAAGTGCCTTTTTTTTTTTCCTGAGACTCCTGCATATTTATGGTTGTTCTTAGCTATATTTAGTGGGTATGATTGAGTTTTTTCAATTCAAACAAAAAGTGTTTAGAAAGAAAATGTTCCAGAGTGGGCCACATGCTTTCCTCTTGTATGGGATTTTCGTTCAATTATACAGCAGCCAGTGTTGGTGGAACTGAAGCACTTAAAGAAAATACACATTATGAACTCCAGAGGGTATTGACTTAGGCAGCAATGCTAATACTTAACAAATGCCTTTCCTGATCACAAGTAACTAAGACTCAGGAATTTTGGAGATCTGTGTGTAGTTTCTTTATAATTGCAGAATATATGCACTGGTGCCTCTTTGTCCTGTGCTGAATTGTTATGAGGAAAGGAGCTGTGGCTTTTTCAAGGAAAGACATAATGAATTCAGGTACAACTTCATTTAATATTTTGAGATCATAAGGGGTAATTTACTTGCCCTTTTCTTATGGCTCTTGTCAGAATTCATGTTGCTTAATCTCCTTGCTCTGCTATTAAAACTCACCTTTGTATTTTCCATAGGCTAGGATAGACTAATCTTAGCTCCTGGTAATTAGTGCTAATTTAGTTCTTTGTGCTCTGTGAGTGGCCAACAAAGGCTTAATACATAATGTGCATATTTTATCTTCACAGTAAGCTAACAATCCAATCAATGAGAAGACTGGGTTTTTTTCCTCTGTAATTCCTATCTTGCCATTTCCCCGCCTCCATCCCCTTCATATGAACTTGTGGATGTACTGAGATAATAACACTAAGA
The DNA here is from genome assembly GCA_013400055.1 of Nycticryphes semicollaris. Lineage (NCBI taxonomy): Eukaryota > Metazoa > Chordata > Aves > Charadriiformes > Rostratulidae > Nycticryphes > Nycticryphes semicollaris. Next base: position 107,571 of record VXBJ01001385.1, on the reverse strand, counting down.
ATCAATTTAACCATGCTACTGTAGTAATATCAAGGAGCAAGAATCGATAGCAAGAGTACTTCTGCAGAGGCTGAGCAGAAGGTTGGCAAAAAGGTGTTTTGAAGGAGCGGCGTTTTCATATGTTGCCAGAACATAGCTGTTTCCAGGGCTGGATTTAGCAGCTGCTAATGCAAGCAAGAAAGCCACCCCCCAGGACAGCGGGTGAAGAGAGCATCCCAACTGAATGAAGATAGAGCTTGGGCTCTTGCCTTTGACATCCTTCTCTCCCTCACAACCCCAACCACATCCATAGCCTTCTTGCATTTCAGAAGCTAGCATTTTAGAAACTCATCCTACAGAAAGAATGTATTCCTTCCTTTAGATTAGTGTGTTGAACTGGTGATACCTCGTGAATGAAGCCAGCAGCCTGGGATGCTTCGGTGCTCACAAAAGCCTCCCATCTATTCTGGCTGATGACTGTTCACCGATCAGTGAAAAAATAGCTTGATATAGTTTGCCTAACGTAACAAGCTGCTGTTTAGGAACTTGAGCTGCTATGTAAGGGATATATAGATGGACCACAGGGTAGTAACCAAGTCCAGCGTGCCCTAAAGGCAAAGCGTGTCACCTGAATTTCTGTATTATATGTCAGAATAGTGGGATCATTTTTACTTATACGAATTCTTGATTTAAGGGACTGTGCTGGGGATCAAAGACAGGAAGAAATAAGTAGTTAGTTGATGCGATGTAGGATTGTGTTTAAAGTAGTAAGTTTACTGCATTTTACTGTGTGTTTTTTGAACTTCACAGAAAGTTTTGCTACTGGAGACTGTGTTAAACGTAGATCTAAAACATAGGTACTTAGTTTTAAGAAAGATGTGCAAGACCCCAGCTTTAATCCCAGAGAGCTATTGTCAAACATCAGTAATGGCTTCCTGCCATTAACAGGGAAGCATTTCTGCTGAGGTTTTCTGCCTTGGAGTTGAAAGCGTGAACATCTATGCTCTGAAGTCAAATGGATGGGGAAAGCAGCAAGTGCTACAGTAGAAACTCTGCTTAATTTTTGGATTTCACTTCCCTCTCTTGTACTGCTGTGGACACCCAAAACCATTCCCATTGTTAACACGAGTTTCGGTTTTCAGTGCCAGCAAAAGCAGAATTGTCTCCTGCAGTGACGCCAGTACTGCCTTGGGATCACATGACCGAGGTAATCTGCTAGTGCCCAGCATCAATCATACAGGTAGATAAATCCCACTTTGCATTTTATTTGCCAGTAAGCGATGAATGGAAATGGTTCTCTTGTCCTTCTCTTATTAGCAGTTGCTCTCTGTGATGTGAAATGGGTTCAAGAGCTTGACTTCCAACAAATACTGCACCTTGACAAAGATGTATGGGACTCCCAAGTTGTGGGAGGTCATGAGCCCCTTCCCCGGGTAAAAAATCCTGTCCTCAATTCATGGGTGTAGTTGCAAAGATTTAAAAAAGATGCAAGATAGGCACAGTCCACTGTTGCAGAACAGATAAGCTTGAACAACAAAAAAAAAACCTGGCAGAACAAGCTGAATGTCTCAAAGTAAAAGCAGAAAAAAACCTGCAAAGTTAGACATTGCACATACTCAGATTTAGGCGTTTTACATGCGTGGAAATGCAGCAGCACATTGCTAAATCTGGTGGAATGAGGTAGGAGCCACAGTGTTTGGGGCAGTGGATTTGAAATCTCAGAAAATATTTTTCCTGAGTTCTCTGTTCTTCCTAGCCTTGTGCTCAGGGAGTCTCCCTTCTGTTGTGTTTTTTATGCTGGGGAGTATTGTGTTATTGATTCACTCTCCCTCTTAAATAAAGTAGTATTTAAGCTACTTCCATAAGGAACTGAAATCTTTTGGATAATTCTGCTGGTCCTTTTGTCTGCTAGTGTTTTCTCCTCCTGGTGGTTGCTCAAGAACATACGGAAGAAACTCTGGATAGTTCAGGGGAAATAAAGATATTGCCAGGAAGAGGGATGGCAACAGGAGTAGTAAAGTAGCAGTGAAGTGATAAGTCTTCAGGCCCTTGGGGAAAATGGAGGATATGGTGGCACGAGTGATGACTGGGAGTATGTCATTGAGAAGGGCAAAGAGCAAGGGCTATTTATGATGGATGGAGGTGTGTGTATGGGATGTAGGGCACAAATCCACAGGAGATGCTTTCTTGTTGCAGTGTGGAGAGGAGAACTTTTTTTCTGGTGGCACCCAATTTATTGTGGTTCTGTTTGATAAATGTTAATATATTCCTGTTCCATAAAACTGCTGTGTTAGCGTGTGTCTGGCTGCCATTTGTGAATTCAAACCAGCAGTTTTTGCTGTGCAAGTAGGTCTGCTTTTCAAAAGTGAACTCCTGCTGACTTTTTCACTGTAGGTCAGCCTGCAGCTTTATTCATACAAAAGCATTGCATCGTCAAATCAAGGTGGTCAATCCATGAGCTTTACAAACTGTGTAGGTTTGTACAGTAGCTAAGTAGTGAGGAACATGGAAATCAAACCCAGAAAACCAAAATTGTGCTGTTAGTAACAAATTATCTCTCTCAACAGTTTGCTGCCACAAAGACAAAAAAATGTTTGGACATAGCTGTTTGTAGGATGGAAGATTTCTTAAAAAAAACCGACCATTTTTCCCTGTAATTATTTCAGGTACTTCATCATCCTCATAGGTTGTACAAATACATTTCTATATGTATTTTCATGCAGCTACTGCTTTATCTCCTAAGTATTGATCAAAGCATTTTGCTATAAAGATGAGCTGCCAGGAGATCTTCTGTATGCAAAAATTAAGTAACATTGGGTTTAACAGTATTAAAGTGAAGATGGCTGTGCTCAGAGAATTTACATTTAGAGAATTACTGTGCTGCAGTGCATATTTCTAGAATGTTCTAAGGCTTTACTTAAGTTTTACTGGAGGTAAAAGAGGTAAAATTTGGTGATGACTTTATTTAATCCTGCAGATTTCATAAATCTTCACTAAGTGAAGCTTCTTTCATTGACTGTGTCAATCAAAACTAAAACCAGGGCAAAAAGAACTTGCAGATTTCAAGCTGCAAGTAATTAAGTAGTTAGTGCACATAGTTGATGAACAAATGGGAAAAGCATATATCTGATAAATAATATATGCATAGAAATTGTAGCCTGCATACAAAGAACCACGAAACACAACCGAATAAGCAACAAAACCGGAAATATATTCAGTGTTATTTGAATGATTTTTGCAAACATCCAAGATCAATAAAGGTATAAACTAGAGATTACATTGGTGTTAATAGAATGCTCTTCACTTTATATTTAAAAGTAGTTAACATATGGTTACTTCTGAGGCCTGCTGTGAATCTGGAAGCATATGTTTCTGCTTCCTATCTCCTTGGTTTAAGCGTGCAGCAAACCTAGCTTGTTTCCTAGCAGCTGAGTGGGTATCACTGGTATCTCAGCAGGGTGGCCTCCTCAAGGAGTCATTATATTACTTGGTGGAAACTTCTTAGCTGTTTGCAGTTTTCTTTGGTGTGAGTACTATTCTAAACATGAAAGTGTTTTTACACAAAGGTGTTCTTTGTTTGGATGCATTACTCTGTTTACAGTTCTTGTGTCACTCATTTTTCTTTCCATTTAGTGACCTTCTTCCAGCTGTCCTGGCCAAGGGATAGATGAACACAGCTAATTCCAGAGTTCATTAGCACTGCTCTGAGCATCAATTAGTAGTGAAACACAAACATGGTAGTAGGGGGATTAGTGGTACTTGTGCAAAATGAGTCATTTTCATCCACCCTAAGGGACATGAGGAATTGCTTCCAAAACGTTTCCACTGTAAACTCCGAGAGGTGCAATCACTGATCTCCATCGTACCAGCATGTTCTGCAGTAAGTAAATCACCTTCTCAGTCTAGGCTGTTTTATCTGTAACAGTTAATGAAGCATATGCTGCTGAGGCCCTGAGTACAACAAAACAACAATGAAAAAACCCCTCTGACAAACCCAGCCTCCAAATAAAGAACACAGATACAGAACTGCAGCTTTATTTTCCAAATGAAAGTGAAGAGCCCCGTAGTTAAATTTCTGCATTTGAAGTAGTATTGGATGTGAAAGCCTGTGCGGCTGAGTACAGGAGGAGTCTGACTGACTGTCAGCTTTCGTTTATCAGTCAAAGGGTATTTCTCTGTCCATGTAGTATAGGTCACAGCAGCTGCCACCCGGGGGGGCCGCTTTGCATCAGTCTGGGTATTCACTGCAGCGTGAGAGAGGGCTGCAGAGGAATGCTTTTGCTGAGCACGCGATGTGGGTTGATGCCAACCGCTGAAACTGGGGGGGCCTCCCTGGGTCTCCTTTCAATAACAACATCAGAAAAAGATTCAGAGGATGAACGTGGGTGTAAATACCTGAAAGTTACAACCCTGTGCCTATAAAGTGCAAGTTCTTTTTAATGGTGCTTTGGGTCCTGATTGCTTTCCAGCAAACACGAGCATGCGTGTCTTCCACTGACGTGAACTTTTCAACGTGAATGGTTTTCCCATGGCTTTTCTGAAGATCTTGAGCCACTGCATTTCTGTGCCTCTGGTCCTTGTCTGTATAACACAGGTGTATACCTTCCTCTTCCATCCCTTGTCTCTTGTGTCTGTCTATATAACATGCTGTTTGTGGCAGATACAATCTCTTATAAGTATGTACAAAAGCCACCCGGACCTCCAAGGTTAGCTGGGGCCTGGAGGTGCTGCTGAATACTAATGAAAGGGCAGACCAAAACCATTCCTACATTTATGGCTGAGGCTGTGAGCTTTTCTTTGAGTCTGCTTTGTAAAGAAACTGGACTGTCTTAGTAAAAACAGGCTCCTGCAAACAATAGTGCCCGAAAATGTAAATGTGCTTATTTATAATTTTTTTTTTCTTTTCAGAAGACCTTGTAGGGAGTTCCTAATAGCTGTCAACACAAATATGGTTATGGACAAATGTTGGAGTGGGAGACGGACCCGGAGTAATGATGGAGTCTCAATATGAGTATGATAATTCTCCTCTATTTGAGGCACTTACGAGGTTTATATAGACAATCAAGCAGAGCACGCGATAGCAACATCTATGTGATTGGTTCATTATGCTTGTCCACGCGCCTAAAGCAATTATATGATTGGTACAAGGGTGCTGTTCATGCGAAGGGGTCTAACGGAATTTGCCGGGCTTGGTTCCACTTATCTTATCTACCAAGTTGCTACTCAAGGATAGTTCACTGAGTTCTCTGGGCTTTCTGCTACATTAAAGACTGGGTTGCTCACCCCGATAAGATCATGTCCTTTCTCACTTAGCCACTCTTCCACAGACAAACATCCAACTCAAATTCCCCCAAAACGAAGGATAAATTAATTGTTTTAGTCCTTCTGGCACACAGTGGGGAGGTGAAATGAAGGAAACTGAAACCAAGTGCTACTTTGTGATTTTTTTTGTTTGTTTAGGTTTGTTCTTTTTTTCAAAAAAGATACATTCTAATTGTATGTGCTACACATTTTTTTTAAAGTGATCCCCAATGTATTTCAATCAGATATGAGATTGAGGATTAAGAAGAGTTTTAGTCTCAGGTCATTAATTATGCAGTCTAAGGATATACAAGCAGTGTTTTGCATCTTACCTTCCCCATGCTGTGGACTGAAAGAACCCCAAACTACACTATGTAGTAGATTTAACTACAAATATTATTCTTTAATATTTGTAACTTATATAGAAATCTTGGGTGAACTGTGCCTCAGAAGTGCTAAGTATCTTACAATATTTGGATGAAAATTTTAATTCTTTGAAATTGTTCCTGTGGTTTGGAAGGTGATGATCTTGGTTGTAAGGAGAGTTAGATGCAGTACTTGTAGAGAATAGGTTACTCAACTACTACAGTCCTTTGTTTCTTGTGAAGGATTAAGGATTATATGTAAGCGTACTTAAAAATTAAAAATCCATCAATTAATCAGAAGCAATAAAATATTTAGCAAGTGTACTGCAGAGTGCAAATTGTTCAGACTAATGCAATAAATGTGTTCACGATTTTTCAGTTTGCTTATCCTGCTGAGGATGTCAGGAGGACGTCTGTGCCAGGCTAGTCCTGCCTCAGCACCTGGGGGTGGGGAGGAATTCAAGCTGGGCTTTGGCTGTGGGCCATTTCTCTACTCCCATGTGTACAGAGAAACCCCTGCTCCCTCCCTTGTTAGAGTAATGCTCTTTCCCTTTTCACAGAAGAAAAAGCAGCTCAGCACAATAAACCTCATCCCCATCCCAGTAAGGCACTGGCCCCTGGTGACCTCCCTTCCCTGGTTCTGCTGCAGAGGAGCTAGGTGGTTGCAGTGGTGTGAGGTGTGGGAGGAAGAGGCAGCCTGACCCGCAGAAGTGGGTTAATGCAGCTTTTCCAGGGAATGACCGGGACCTTGGCATGTCGTAGGTTCTCCGATGAGGGCAACAGCACTGTGGCCAAAGGCTGCCCCTGGTTTGCTCCTACTGCTTGCTATGACAGTGAAGAGTCATGTTCCACTGAAAAAGAGCATGTAATTATTTCATCTATAAAAAGAAGAAAATGATCTTGTTAATAGAAAATTTAGAGCAATAAAATGGTAAATCCTGCGTATAGAAAATCCTACAGTAAATAATAATAATAATAATAATAATGTGTTCCTGTGTAGCATTAGGATTTTTTTAAAAGCACTAACCTGTTTTATGACTGATCAGAAAACTTAAATATCTGATTTCTCTCACTGCTAATTAATGAAATCCCTAATTATTAATTGAAGGACAGTTTTTGACCAGTCACATTCAAAAAAATCCTTTGTATTTTGCCAGTCACGGTGCAAATGGGCTTTTAATACCACAAGCATGTCACTCCTAACAAGTTCTCTGGAAAGTGTCAGCCTTTCTCTAAGACTGAGCTTCGCCTTATAAGCTCTCCAGGAGTTGAAATGCAGTTTGTTGGCTGTAGCTGTCAGGGTGTCCCAGTTTACTTGTGTATCAATTGGCTCTATCCAAGCACCATCTGCTTGAAACCTTCTGCTGCAAGTAGAAGTTTACACTTAAAACGGTCCTAGATCAGATCAACACATTGCTGTGCATCTTGATCGTTAAGTAGTTAGGAAGCAGAAGGTAAAATAGCAGGATATTTTATCTTTGGATAGAGATTTGCAGGTAGATTAATATTAGTCTTCTGAAAAAAATTTGTGCATATAGGTTAAAATATCTACCTCTTTCTCAGCACACTAAAATGTTTGTCTTTTATAATAAATTATAATAAATATAATAATTTTAAACTCAGAAAATATCTGAGATTCTAAAACTAGGTTCTAGGATATGCTGACTGTGAATTAGCCAAAACCAGTGAGATGAGTTGTGCAGCAAACCCAATTAATCTTTACTTTTTGCTGCAGTGGTTTACAATAAAACCACCAAACTTTCCCATGATCTTTCAGAAAAACGCTCCCACCTCAGAGACTTCAGAAAGAAAACTCTTATTGTTAGCTCACAGCAGGAGATCAACTCCCAGCAAGCCAGGAGGATAATACTATCAGTAAATTGAGCAAATGTCCTTGCCTCTCCAATCAGCTAGTATTTGAAGGGTATTATCCTTGCTAAACTTGTCATCCACTTCAAATGGACTGCAAATGTACATGCTCTGCTTAACATGACTTTTGAAGAGTTGCCTCTGCAGTTTAGGGGTTGGATTTAATTCTTAAAGATATAACTCTGCTGCAGCTTTATTTAATCTCTGTTTATTTGCTTTACCATTCTCCAGTTTATAATCTAGTTGGTGCATAAGGAAACTACAAATGAATAAGCAAAGTAAACAGGAAACTTCTTGGAGGAAAAAGAATCTGCAAAGTTGAGCACCAGTCAGATTCAGTAAATTTCTGTCTTGAAGTAATTAAAAAATAACTGGTGCTACTGTAAGTCGAGGAGCAAAAATAACCTTTTTGACATGGAATAGAAAGAGCGATGTCCTGTTAGCGATATTTAGTGAAATTGTGGGCAGCCCTCTCTAGCCAGTGCATTCCACCTAATTAGTGCTTGAACTGTGAAAGCTTCTGTTAGTTGCTGCTGTCAGTTACCCATTAGACTTCTCTTTTTTTTTGTCCTATTATAGTAATTTTAATGCCAGATGAACCCAAATATTTGTTAGTCTCATAAAAACTATTGCTTCCTCATACAAAGGCTTGATGATCCAAATCTCTTGCAGCCATTAAGTAGGAACCACAGCCTTCAACAGCTTTAGCTGAAGTCAGCCGATATAGCATGAGGCACATTTTCCCCTTTTAACTTGTATATAATAAATCTATCTCTAAATATGTAAATACACACATTATATATACAATGTGAGTGGAGGGAGAGTGTGTGGTGTGGATGTGTGCGCTGAAAAGATTTGACACTTTGATGTAGTTGCTGTAACAGACCAGAAAATTATATCTTCATCAAGTCTTTTATTTTACCAAACTCTTGGTATTTCCCTGAATCACAGGTGGACATGACTTCTAAAGATCAGAACCACCAAGCAGAGTCTGCTGTTGGTGTACTGCAGGGTGCAGGGGTCATGACTTAGTTATGACTTGGTTATGGTTCCTTATGGCATCTTTTGCTTCTCTAGGATATCAGCTCTCTTTCTCTTCTAGCAAAACACATGCATATTTGATCAGCCTGCATCAGGAATTCATCCTTTCTACTCCAGTATGTGTGAAAGACTGGCAGCTGGGGATTTCTTCCTGTGGCATGTCTTGCTACCTAACTGTGTGTTACAGATGAGCAGTTTATCACATCAATGAGGTGCTATGATCTAACACTGTAAACTGTGGCTTTATTAACCCGGAAGCATTGCACATCTGAACTAGTGGTGACTTAGTAAATTAGACAGTACCCGGTGCTCCTCAGTTTCAAAGTAAAAATGAATTTCTGTGAAAGAAATTACTCAAACTGAGATAAAGGAATTTAGCTGTTTAATATCTCACCTGAATACTTAAAACATGTCACTGGCTTTTGCATTTGTTGCCTTTGCAAGCCCAAAAGGGCGAAAACCTGAAGCTTTGAGGGGGTGATGGAAGTGGAGTGAGTGGTTTACCCATGGTCCGTTCTCCTTAAGATAGAAAAGGAACCAATATCTCAGCTTGGAATATAGATAGTGATGTTTTGCCTCCCTACAGAATCAATTTGGACCGAGTACGGCTTTTTGGTTTTTTACCTTGTGTTCCAAGTCACGGAACCCCCAAGAAAGATAGGGGTTGTTACACAGCTGTTCAACTTAGTTCTCAAAATGGTCCCATTTCACTTAGGGAGTTTCTAGGAGTGACTGGAGAGCTAAGGAGAGAGAAAGGAAACCAAACAATTGTTAGAATTTCTTCAGTAAAAATCTTATATGCCAGTTCTGTAGAAATGTGATATGAACAAAAAGTCTTGGCACAGACTTTTTAATCAGAAATTAGAACGCATTTTTAAAACACTCATAACTTCCTCTCTAGTAGAATGCAACTTAGTCTCCTACTGAAAGATCTTTGACAGTGCTCATATATTAGTGAATATTTTTGTCACTCTTTGTATGTGAGGTAATTAGTAATTCTGATGTTTCCAAACAGAAGCTTGACTAAAATAAATCCTGACATGAATTACTGTCTGGACTTTCCCTATCAATAGATCAGCTTCCCTTGAAACTGTGGTATTTAGCTCTGGCAAGGTTGTCTCTGATGATCCAGATGATCATAATGATCCTAACCTCCAAATATATTTTCCTATTAAACTCCACTAAAGGAAGACGTTATTTTTTAGCATTTTCAAATCTTTGTACTTATACAGGTAAGAGGTAATAATTAGCAGAAGGAAATGAAGTGAAATGCTTGAGAAATGTCCTAGCTTTTGAGAATCAACTTCCCAGTATTTCCAGGTGGCTCAGCAAGAGACATGAAATGTTAATTTTCTTTGTGATTTGGGAATTTGTGCTTTGTGAAGATCTTGAAAGATAATCTAAAAGGACTGGAGTCTGGTCCTATGCCTTGATTATGATAAATTAATGAAGTAGCTAAGAGGGAAGTCCAATTTAAAAAATGTACTAACAGTGAACAAAGGACTTGTCTCTAAATCCTGCACAATGTGTGCTTCTTTTCTCTTTAGGGAGGAAAAGTCCAGTGCTGCTGTGGGAATCACATTATTAGGTATGACACGTATAATGAGGGCTTTTGCCCATTAGTTTAATCTACTTTAAAAGGAAGAGAAGGCAAACCAAAAATTGTGATGCTATCATAAATACCGTGTTCTTCATATGCATCATGCTGTCAACGCAGCCCTAAGAGTAGATACTGTGTCTGTTGGAGGCAGTGCTGAGAAACTGGAGTTTTCACCTTGTTCTACACCAGCCCCTGGTGCTTTGGTGGTCTGTTAGTCTGGCTTGCTTGCATGAGGATGCTATAGCAGTGGCCACTCATTTCTTAGTTTCTCATTGTCAGAGCAAGGGAGATGTTGTTCAGATTATAAATTACCATTTACAGACCCATTTAGAATGTGTAAATCAATGTAAGTTTTTATTTAAAACAAATCAGTATCTTTTATTAAAAGTCAGCATATTTTTATGTGAAATGAATTGTTCTCTAAAGCGGCAGATAATAGGAGACATTTACTGTGGGGATGTCTGATGTGTTAACTGTTTTGAGTCTTGTGAAAATATACCCAAAGGGCAGTACTGGAGACCTAGTGACCTAGAAATTGTAGTGGCTATCCGTTGACAAAGTAAGAAAGTACAGCAGTGTACAGCAAAGGGCTTTGGGGTTTTAAAATAAAAAGTAATTGAAACAGACTTGCCCTCAGATGACCTGGTTTACCATGTGTTTAGAAGTCCCTGTTGCTCCATGCGAAAACACTTGCAGTTTGTGACTCCGTGGATGGAGAGAGTGAATTTTGCAGCTGAGACAAATGCCTGGTCTCTAGGAAACATTTGCAGTCGCTCTGCAGTTCACACCTGGGGCAAAGGGAGGTGTCAATTGACTGACAAAATTTCACATTTTGTACCGACCAAAACAGTCTCAGCTTAATACAATTACCACCATTCAGACAACCTTAAGAATTTCGTCAGTTTATTTACTTCTGCCATTGCATGCACTGACTGAAGTAAAGGTGGAGCCTTCTAGAAGGACACCTCACCTGCATGTGTGAACTGTAGGAGGAGTAGAAGAGGTGGCATTATGAACCCCCAGAAGAGAGGGACGAATACCTCGTATCGCCTGGATTAGTGGGTGTTTGCCTGGTGTTTTTCTGACTTAGAAGAATTTCTCATATTCTGTGGGAAAAATGCCAATTAAATTAACAA
>VXBJ01001385.1:0-95955 GCA_013400055.1 Nycticryphes semicollaris | reverse complement strand
GACACTACCCCTCATCCTGTCACTACATGGCCTTGTAAAAAGTCCCTCTCCTGCTTTCTTGTAGGCCCCCTTCAGATTACTGTTAATTATTATTGCCAAAATAATTATTGGTAAAAAAGTCTCAGCAACATGCACCTTGCAAGTGTGTTTTTAATAGAATGGAGAGACTGCATTTCCTTAACCAGGTCTAGATAGCTATTATTATAGCTATAGCAATGGTATTTATGATCCCCCAACAAACAGCACAGTGCATTGTGGAAAAATGAGTTCCTGACATGTAGTGCATTTTGGAAAATACCAGTCGAAGAGTTTGGTTTTTGGAACAGGAGTGTTAAAAAAGATATTTTTCAGGTAAGGTGTTGGTACTGGATGGCTCCCTGTGAACTTAAGTTACTGACCTGATCATGAATGAACCAAAAAAAAAAAGACATATTGGAGAGAATGTTACATGAGACAGTTTCACTGTCACAGCACTAAAGTAGCTGAACAGCAAGATACAATATACCAGATTACAGAGCAGATATTTATGAGTTGGGTTTTGTGGTTATGTTTTACAATTGTCAAAATTATGCTCATTCCTTCTCTATAGAAATCTCTGAATCTGTAAAAGTAGACGCTATACTGTTAGAAGTGTAAGAATTACGGGTGGCTGAGGCAATATCTATTTTTTAATATTTCTTGCAGGAACATGGAAGCTCAAGCTTAATGAAATTTGTATTTCTTTTGGATCATCCTTGAGTTTTTTAAAATGAAGTGACCTTACTTAAATCTATGTAATCTGGATACATGATCACTCCGAACACTCTGGATAACATCCCAGAACATTTTATCTTTTAGTATTGCAAGAAAAGACTTTCTCATTCCTTTAGTTGCAGATAATACTTGTACTGTAACAGTCTGGAAGTATTTTATTTGATGGAGCCCATGCTTACGTGAGAAAATTTTGTTAACTGGCTTCACAGCAGACATAACAGCGAGCTCCTTCTGCTGACAGTGTATTGATTCCACTTGTAAAGTACTGGTTTATATAGGCCGTACATATCTCCTGAGCATCTCAGATACCAAATATGGCTGTTAGCCTCTATGCCCTTTGAAGTAGTTTTCAGCATCAAGTTAACTTCCATGCATATGTGAATTTGCAATAAGATCAAGTCACAAGTAAGTCCCCACAACGTTTAAGCTGGCTTTTGTCCTTTTATAGTTAGGTGCTTGGCTAAGAGTGAATAATTCAGTATGTTATCATGTGATCTCTTGCTTCTAGAGTGGGTGGATTTAAACTCAGGTGAAAAAAGAGAAGACTCAATTAATATTCAAAATGATTGTGTCAGCCTCTTCTCAGTAGAACGACAGCTGATAAAAGTACAGCCTTGACACTCTTAGGCCTGAGTTTGAAAACTTGCATGTGTTCCTGAGGAGGAAGTCATTATTGCTGGAGGCTTTTTTTACTAGATCTCTACTGTTCTGGTTGCGGGTCAACTCCATTCTCTCTTTGAAGTCCCAAGATTGACCATTGAGTTTAAAAAATGCAATTTGCCTACCACCTAGCAATTGCTGAAAGAAGTGCTGTGGTTATGACAGTTGTATTTTATAAATATTGCACTGAGGTCAAAGGTAGGCAAGAACATTGTAAAAATATATGGCAAAGATTTAGAGATTTCCCAGCAATAATTTTATCATGTCCTGTTTTATTAGTTCTCGTGGTGTTGTTTCTCAAGAGGTTGCTTCATTCATACAGTACTAGTTTTCTACGCATACAGAATTAATTAGGCAAGGGCAGAGTAGGGAAATTGTATGTGATTTGCTCTTAGGAATTTGTTTTCCTCCGAAGTCACATTATAGTACTGCTTTCCTGTTCTGAGGCTTTCCATAGTCCACTTAGTCTGCATAAAAGGACTTACTGATGTGGATGGTTAGGAGAATGCATCAGTAAGGTTTTTTCTTTCTCTTTCAGTTCATGTTCATTGTAACCTAGGAGATACACAACACGGTTTGCCTTTCTAGATTTATTTGAAGTAGAAATAACCTACTCAGCTGCAGAACAAGAAGAAATAGTGGCAGTATTTTTTTCCTATTATTATATGAAAACTGTTGTTAACACCTCCAGTTTTTGAGATTGTTCTTGATGTCTCTTCAAGTAGCCAATGAGACCCTGTAACTGAAATTAAACTGTGACATTGAACGAGGTTGTCTCTACAGTGGAAGATACTTAACCCAGTAAGCAAAAGTAACTTAAGGGTTTGGAGTGGGAGGTGTTGATTCAGAAGCCAGGTTCTTATTGCTGACCGTTACCTTCTAACTTGAGGAACTTTGTGTCCCTGTGTCCATCAGCTCTTACCCTCAGATTTAGAGCTCGGTGGAGATGGTCTGTTTGCTGTGTGCTCCTACAGGTTGCGGTTATATTGCTAATTAAGAGTCAGGGAGTGACTTTGGCAGTGGTACTAATGGTTGTCCATATGGTTAGCAGGTTCTGGGGCAACATATGTCAGGGTCTGTTCCTCCTTGGCTTCCTTTGTCCTGCACCATCCTCCAGCACTACCTCAACGTGTCTGAAACCTCAAGCAGGCACTCCTTGATGCCCTTTATGGCACAGCCCAGGGCATGAAACATGTACCCTGAAATTCCCTGCCATAAAACCTACTGGCTGCAATGCAGTCATCACGTTATTTCAGGCCCTTAACGGCCAACAAATGATTCCTGGCCCTGTTTTATTTAGCTGTAGTCAAGGAGACTAGAAGGATTGGGCTGTGATTCATGAGTAGAGATAAAGCTGGCAGAGTCTGCTTTTTTCCTCATCCCCAGGGAAACGGAGAGTGACTTTAAGTGAATGGGCAATTTCTGCTCAAGATGGAAGTTCATTGGTACTTAAAGATGCAGCATCGCCAAGCGCCAGTCACGAGCTGGGTACCGACCCTCAATTCCTGCGCTGCAGTCAGGGCTTCCCCTCTGGCCCTTCACCGAGCAGTGGTATTCACGGCTTTTCCCAAAATCATGCTCTACCATGACAGAGGTTCACACAATTTGGGGAGGTTGGCAGCAATTTTTATGTGCAATGGATGACAAGCTGGATTGGAAGAGCTCAAAATAGAAACAGCTTATTGCTTTGTAGCCTGTGCAAACAATGTGAGGGGAATCTCACCTCTGTCCTCTTGCCTAGTATCAGTGTGCTGTCCTGCCAGCTGCTGCCTGGAAATAAGGACTTCACGTGTTATGATGGAACTTGGCAGAGGGTCCCCAAATCTTGACTTGCCCAATAGAGCAAAATGTCCCCATCTCTGCTTATGAGAGAGAGAGAGAGAGAGAGAGTTTCTGTTTGTCCTCATGTGACATAATTTTTAATAACTCTAGTAAAATAGCGGGTATTCTGATCATTTCATAGTCTATTGTTTAGAGGGAATGAAAGCCTCTTCCACCCTTTCCTTCCTCCCCTGAGTTAGGAGAAGCATAAAGCAGACTGTTTAAGGTGAAACAGGGCCTTAGAAGGGAAAAGTCCTTACTCACGATAGAGATTTGAGGAGATCCTGGGACTAAGCTTAGTTAATAAGCCTGACTTGGTATCTCTGTATGCTGACTGACTTGTCAGAAGGCTGCTGGTGGCCGTTCATCATTTAGAGGTTAATGCTTTTAGTGTTCACAGGCCGGATGCTTTTCCCTCATGCGGAATGACAAATCCTGTGTGTGGTATGGAAATGAAAGCATGCACTGCCTGCTGGCCCGGTGACTCCTTCGATGAGTCAGAGGATTTGCCCGTTAACTGACAAACCCAGCGCATGCTTCTCAGATGTTTCCAACTCAGTTTCTGTCTGAATAGCCTTCCTGAATAATTGTTTACTTTTGAATTACAGGAACAAGCTTTAGCATCCAAAAAGTAATAGAGAGGCAGAGTTGCTGAGAATTAACCAAGCATGTGCAGCCAATTGAGGGTATTTCTTTTCTCCCAAGTAGTATCTTTTAATTATGCTAGTGCTGAGGACATGTAATGCTTGTTAGAGTTTTCAAGGTTGGAAAATCTGGAAACTGGCTTGAAACATGCAGCACAAGCGGCAGCAATGTTCTCTTCACATATATTGAACCCGCTGTAGAGGGTGCTGTTCACTTCTTACCCTTTAATCAGTCTCTATTTATTGTGACATGGACAGTTTTGCATTAAGAACTGAATTATCTTGAAGAAATAGCCAATAGCTTTCTAGAATGTTCTTTTATTTTCTCGTCTAAGACTCCTATTTGTTACTCACTTTGGGAGAATGGAAATGGTAACTTCACTGCAAGAGTTTCCCTTTAGTAGAATCAAATCATCCAGTTCTTTGCATATTGGCAGTTGATCTTTTGTACAGTAATGCTGTGATAACATTTTTTTCAACATGGGGAGAGAGGTTGGATATCTATTTGTATTATCAAAAAAGTGGACCCCGTTTCTAGTCTCAGGCTAGTAATATCATATCTCACCACTGCATAATTTTAGGGAACTTTCTGTGATTCTGCATAGAATATCTTTAATGAGAAATTAATTAATCTTTCTCTAGACTTTTGCAGTGTAGATTTATACATTTGAACTGATTGCCTTAGGCTCCTTTTATAGTTCAAGAATAGAAATAAGTATTTTTAGGATGTGATTCACCTTAACTATTTCAGGTACACACCGTGGAATGAACTCAAGTATGTTGCAGCAGTGCTGTTTCTCCCCTTTGTTGGCAAAAGGAGTTCTAGCAGGTCCTGGCTTTCAGGACATCATAACTGTAATCATTCTTTCTGTGTACAGCTTGTGTCCTATGTAGATTTTGTTACGTGCAAGGTGATCTTTTGTCAAACTAACTCCTCCGCTAATACGGCCTTCAAACATCTTGGGCATATATTGTTGTGATTGCAAGTACAGTAATACAAGTACTATTTTTCTTCTTTTATATTTTTTAAAGTTTTCTGCTTTTCACTCTTTTATGCTCCTTCAGCAACAGGAGGATTATAGACTAGCTCAGCCTGCCTTGTGTGATTGAACCCTGCACGTTCCTTCAAACCACTGAAAATCTAGTGTGGGTTGCCTTGGAAATAGCAAATTGAGAATGATGTGTAGCAACTGCAGAAAAAAATGTAAGAGAAAATGTCTTGTGTGGTTGAAAATAGTAGTCATATGCATCAAAAATATGGGAAGAAATTAAGCTTGTATGGTGTGTTCTTATTTTTAGAGCTAGTTTTGCCTAGTAACAGTTGATGGTAGGTGAGATGAAATCCCATGTGTGCTTGGGCTGTTGCAGTTTTCCTTTCTTAATTAATCTGTTAGGGTCTCCTCAAGTAAACCATATATTTTTAAATAGGGCATCCTGACTGCCTGTCTGTGGACTGGGCCATCAAACCCTCTCTGATTCCCTTCTAAGTAGATCTGAAGATCTTACTCATAGAAGTCTGAAAAACTCTGTTATTGGTCCAAAGAGATGGCCCAATAACACTGTTTAAATTGTACTGCAAAGCTTAGATTATTTTTTTTTAATCGTGTCACATGAAGCTCTCCATTTTTTTCTTTGTAGAAATGAAGAGCAATACAGCTAGAAATGATAGGCAGGCTTCTAACTCTGCCCAGTAATGACCAGTGAAGGGGATATGTGGTCTGAAAATAAGTATTTAGTTTGGCTTTAATAATCTGCCTATCTAAATGCTGATATTATGAAACTGAAAGAATGATGATAAGAAAATGTCTTCTATGCATGAATGCATAAGGAAAACAATTGTTTGCTTTTGATCTGTTGTTTTCCTAGCTCGACTGACAGTTGGCTGAGAATTAATGGATATACTGCATCGCCACTCTTCCTTCATCTGGAACACACAGACTTGTTTATACAGGAACACATTTCTTCTTCAAACACAGTGGACATCCGTGTTTCTTCTCCACAGAGGGATAGTTCATGTTATATCCCAAAGGCTATAAATATGCTACAGTCTACAGCATATTGGCTTTGATTTAGTTGCTGCTGATCAAGTCAGTCATCCACAATGTCCACATAAGGTGCTGGATAAGCGAAGGAGTGAGCCTGTGGCACATATTTTGAAAGTGGAAAGAAATTAAATTGTTATATTAATAATCACCAACCATATGACTGCGAGAAGAGGATATGTCACTCCTCTGACATACCTGCTTCTCCCAGAGACCAGCAGCTCCCTGGGGTGAAACTACCAAGAAGCTACTGTTAGTTTTGCCTGAGATTTGATCGTTATCTTTTGTTTGAGCTATCTTTTGTTTGAGCTAACCGTTACTGTTGCATACTATGAATAGGATTAGTTTTGGTCCAGCTGCCTCCACTGAGAACAGAAGCATAAACTCCCATTAGCCTGTAATCACATTTACATGCCAGTCTGTTGATTCAGATAGCCCTCTGCATTTTAACATATAGGTAAGGTTATGGAGCTCAGTGAATGTAGCCAAGATGTCAGTCCTAGACTCAGAAAACTTGTATTTTTTAATTTATTTTTTTTTGTCCTGGGTCAGACACAAACCTCAGTGACTTTTGGCAGGTGTGGGGCAGTATCCATTCTCTCTTCTATCTCTATTTAAAATTAATAGCTCCATGCTGTCAGCTTAATATAGCTCCCGTTTTTATCACTGCACAGTCCCTGAATGTCTGTGGGTATTGTCAGCCATGAACACAGGAAATAATCCCTCATTAGGCTGAATTATCTGGACACAGCACAGGCTAGCTAGGCTGGTGCTTACATAGTAGTGTATTGACAAGGGCTTCCTGTTTAGTACGGGAAAGTCCAAGCACCCGAGGTTAAACCACAGCATCACATCCAGATTTCATCTCAACGGCTGTAAGGAGCTGATGCAAAACTCCCTACCCAACAAAAATAAAAGACCAGCTTTTGGCCATTGGCAAGAATTGCCCTTAGGAAAGGTACCCAGTAAGTTGCTCTTTATATGGCATGTAATTTAAGCCTATTTGGGGTTTTGAGACACAAAAATCTTGAGGTATATGGCTTTTCCTAGAGGTAATGTGCTTCACACAACTTCGTGTATTACTTCTCCTGTCACATCATTGTGGACTTCACTACTGGTGGTGTTCAATTAGCAGCATGTTTCCACTGAATAAATCAAATATGGAGCATAAAGTTTAGTAGTGGGTCATCCTGTGCAATGGTATCAAGGTTGAGATGTTCTGTATCCCAAGATGTACACGGCATTTCAGTCTGGAAAACTGGAAGAAAAAATTAAGGTTGTATCTTGAAGAAATGAGCAGCCCCGGAGCAATATTCTCAGTTGTGTGTGGTTTGCTGTGTGGAATGTGCTGTGATGCAGGTAACTCTACAATTTCTGAAGAATTTCTCACTTCTCTGAAAGTGGGTTAGTTTTCGAATTGACATTAAACATCCAGGGGGATACCGGCCATAGCCAGCACGGGGTGGTCCCATCCTCTCCACAGAGACCAGCACCTCGCCAGGGACACCCCATACTGATGGCATACAAAATTGTGCCATGATTGCTTTCTGCTATAACATATCTTTCTCTCTCTTATTTATCCTCTTTGTTTCATATCTATACAGTCCAGTGGTTTGAGACCAGATCATTTATTATTTTCTCCAAGTTTATTTATTCCATTATCTCCATTTATTTTTTCCTGCAAGTTGGCTCAGTTCTGTCTCTGCTGGCACTTGGCAGATAAGGTGGTGGAAATGTGGGTGGGTGGGTGGTTGATGTTGGAAGTGGGGATGGATAGTTTTTGCTGGGCTCTGAGCATGGCTTCAGTGTACTTTGGCAATGGTTGCATGTTGCAAATGGTTGTGCTAAGGAAAGTGAACTTCCACTGAAGTGGGGTCCGGCTGAATTTGCCATGATTTTATACTGGTTTCACTTTCTGTGGGGTTTGTGAGGTTTGTTTTAGACATGATTTGGTTTTAGTTCTTTTCATATGAGACAATTTGCATGCGATCTCGCCATCTGAAATCTAGCTGTTCCCTTTAAAATGTATTCTTTTGGTCATACATGAACTTGCCAATAAAAAACAAATAGAAGAGCTTCTAGGTTATTGAATCCTAACCTCTGTGAAGCCTGTTAGTGCTCTCCTCTTCCCCCTTTTCTGAGAAAGGGAAAGTCCTGAATTTCAAACACTGTACCTGTTCTGCTATAACTTTTAGAATATGTTGGGAACAGAATGATGGGATTCTTCACTGAAAGGGTTGTCAAGCTTTGGAACAGGCTGTCCAGGGAAGTGGTTGAGTCACTGTCCTTGGAGGCATTTAAAAGATGCGTAGATGTCGTGCTGAGGGACATGGTTCAGTGGTGGGTTTGTCAGTGCTAGGTTTACAGCTGGACTCTGTGATCTTAAAGGTCTTTTCCAACCTAAATGATTCTCTGATTCGATGATTTTGCGGTAGGGCCCAAAGCACAGGGGTAGCTGCAGGGGTCAGGAACCTGGAGGGGTCCCGGCTCTCCAGTTGGTGCCATACCCTACTTACCAGCAGGATACCTTAGCTCAGGTGCCCAGCACAGTCTGAGGGCATCAAGAGGAGCCGCATCACTGAACACCAACACTGGGTAACTTTACATAGTGTTGTATCGCCATATGTGCATTTTCCCCATCCAGCTTTTGGTGAAGACATTTCTTTAAAGCCTTTACAACTGAAATAAGCCTCTAATGTAATGGTGCTTTCATACCATTTGCCTGCATAGCTAGACGTATGAACTCCTGTTACGTTGAGCCGACCTTAGGTTAGACGCTGACAGGATGGCAAGGGAAATTTTAGCTTATTGCTCTCCCATTCTGTTGTTTAAGAATGGTGCAATAAGTATGTCCTTGGTGTTTCTGTATGTCTATTATAAATTATTCTGTACATTTGGGTACTAGAAAAAATATTCCATGTTTATCAAGACTATATCTTTTTTCTTACCATCTTTGTGAAGCCACCACCTCCCCAACTCCCTGTAGTAACCTGAGAAGAGAAAAGGATATCCTTACTGATGCTAAACATAAGCCCTGTGCATAAGCAAAATTATCATGTTTAAGCATCTAATCCCATACATATCTATAGATATCACTGGTATCCAGGCAATCTGTTTTTGTTTTCTTGGCTCTTGCATTATTTATATGCTGCAGCAGTCTCCACATGGCTAGATAGTGGCTCGCGTGGGATAAATCACCAAAGTTTTGTTTAATAAAAGTGACTTCTATTTTAAAGCTTAGGATTGTCCACATGTTTTTCTGTTGCTGCTTAGCTCAAATTTATCCATCCCCCAGATCCTTGTGATCCCCCTTAAGGTACTTACACAGCGCAAGAAGATCCCCCCTGTAGCCTTCTCATCTTCAAATACATACGCTTAAGCATCTCATCCTGTCATCTTAGCAAATGCCCTCCCTACTTTTCGCCAGACTCCTATCTCTCCTACAGATTTTCTCTAGAATGTGCGTGTTGGTTATATGGAGATAAGGGGTGCCAAACTCCAACATATACCCCAAAATGCTATTTATTCCGGCATAGTCTTTCTTCCTTTTTTTTTTTTTTGTTTTTTTGGTTTTTGTTTGTTTGTTTAGAAACCATCCTTTCTGAGGTTGTAAAAACATTGCCGTTCCCCTGGACGGAATGTGCTCCAAGGCTGGATCTGAGGAGCACAATGAGAATGCTCAGCTGGCAACGCTGGCAGGGAGGAAGGAGAAGTCTTGGAAAAGTGATGGCGGTCATTCTGTCATGCTGTGTCAAGAGTGATTGACTGAAATAGCAATTGCTGTAGTGCATGACACAAGATCTGCTAGCTGCTCAGCAGAGGCTGAGTTACGGTGTAGAAGATACCTGCTGAGAGCAATGTAAATAGCTGGCTAGTCCCAAAATACATGGTTTGCACTGAAAGTGCTGGAGAAAAGCCCTGCTTTTTGCAGCACTCTAGCAATAAGTGGTTTTCATGCTATTTCTTTCAGCTTGGGTGCAAAAATTACTGGTGTCAAAATGTTTCCTTGCAGTATTCACAGCCTGATGTTTGAATCACTTCAGTATTCATGCTTGCTAGGGAGTGTAACTGGAAGGCCTGTTTCCTTTGGGCAAGCCTGGGTAAAGTACATTGAGAAATAAGTAGGCAAACAGTGATGGAGTCCGTAAAGGTGTAATTTATATTACTGTGGGCCATGGAAGGAAAGAAATGTTAACCCAGCCTCCTGCCATTCGTTAATGACAGCATGGCATGAGGATCAGAGATTTATCTGGGGATTAGGTAGTAAGAGCAAAGGGACTAGAGGTAGGAATAGGCAAACCTGTGTGGTCTGTGACAGAACTGCAGGGTTGAGCTGACTGTATGAAAGGGAGATGTGTGTATATTTATCAGTTGTGCCATTTTCAGTCCTTTCAGTGCCGTGAGACTATTTCTCAGCATAACATTTGGTTTAAAAGCATAATTATTTTTTTTAAGAGGTCTTATATCTTGGGATTTTTGTCCTTTGATTCTTGAATCTTTTTAAGAACATCTTTTGCTTTGAAGCAGAGAAGAAATGGACCTGTACAATAGATCATCTGCTTTCATACCTTTTGTGTTGATCCTGCACTTACCTGATGTTATAGCTAGATGTCAGCCTCAGATGTGAATCAGGGGCTTGTCAGTCAGCATCAGATTTATTTTTGCTTCTCATCTCTCAGCACTGTGAGACTCCTCAGATAGCGTGATACCTGTGACTTGTCTCCTTCCCAAAAGACCAGCCTAGGGGTCTAATTATTAAATTTAACAGAGCCATTAGTAAGGATTTGATGTTAACAGACTCAAAGGAGTATCTGTGCTCACAGTAAGGCTTGGCTCTCTGTTGACTTTTCTTCAGAGTGTGGTGGTTGTCTTATTTTGCAGGTGATGCCCCCTGCCCATAAATTTCTACTCACAACCCTTTCCCTGAATACCTACAGGTGCCAGAAGCTTCAGTGCTGGCTCTGCACAAAGCTGGCGTGGTGAAACATGGAGGCAAGGACAGTTTCAGACCTGGGACAATGACAGAAGAGAGTGTGCTGGAAAATCAGATGATGCAGTTATTCCAGTAACTCGTCATGGTGACCTGGCAGCCTCACAAAACAGCAGGTCACGTTTGGGTGGATTTGGGGATGTACCAGTTCATGGAGGATCGTGAGTCATCGGGTGACTTATGATGGGAGCAGTGGAGGGTGAGACTGCAGGACTGGCTCAACGTGAGCTCGCTGGGGCTGGACCACTGCAGTTCCAATCAGGCTGTTCAGTGTAAGGTGGCCCTGATTTTTGGTACATTGTGGCTTGCAGTGCCCCGCAGCCACTCAAGGCCTGCTTATGGGATGCTGTAGTCATACGTGCATTAAGGATAGGGCACACAGTAGGTCACTAGTGACTTTGTCAAGCTTTCCAGGGTGTCACTTCTGCCTGTGAGTCAGCATCATGAGAGAGGACAGACATGAAGATTGTTATTAAATTTTTTGTAAAAGACCTTTATAAGAAAATTGGAAATTTTAGAATATAAGGATTGTATATCCATTGTTAAAAGCAAGCAGGCAAGCAAAAAAGCCCTTGTCTTTCTGTGCTAGGCTTCAGAAATGATTGTTTAATGTCTGTTTTGCTGGGAGCTTACTGATTTGCTACAGACATTGAAATGCAAGTGGTTACCTGGGGGCTTAGTAAGCTCTGGTCCCTGTCTCTAACACAGTTCAATTTATCTAATTAATCTGTTTGCCCAATCTTCTCTTTCCAGGAAGGACAGAAATTGAGAGGCTTCTCTGTAAGTCACTGGGGTTTTTTTCCCCCGTCACTTAAGAATGTTTAAAGGGAAAGCAGTTAGCTCCTCAATGCATAGATTTGCCGGGTAGATATGGTGTTGTTCCCCAAAAGTGGTATCTTGGAAAGGAAATGTCATGAATGATAGATTCTCAAGTTTAACAGAACTCATCAGTAAATGGGGTTGAAGCTCCGTAGCTGCCTTTTCCTCTCCACTGAGTTACTGAAGTCCCAGTGCCATCTTCCAAATCATAAGCAACCAACAAAATACAAATTCCAACGTAAGAGCTTCTCTGATGAGCTGGAAATGTTAGTTCTTGGTTTGCCTGTGACATTGTCGGTGCCTTTTGTTGAACTGTTGCTTCTCTCGTTCCTGTTAATTTTGTCTGCTTGTCTGCTCACAGATGATTTCCATTCCTGCTTTTGTTGCCTGCCAAACTGAGGGCGAGGAAAAGCAGCAGGTGTAAACACAAAGCTGTCAGCAGAACAAACTCCTGGGCGGTATTTTGAATGCTTAGGTGATCTGCTGTGGGAACAGGAATATTTTATTATAATTATTTTTGGTTTGGGAGGGATGGTTCTCTTTCCTTTAATTTTTTTCTCTGCTTTTACAAGAAGACAGGGAGTTGAGAGGCAAAGATTTGGGCTCTGTGGCTTAATTAATAATATCCTAAAATAATTTCTGTTGGAAGGGACATTTGGAAGCCATCTGGGAGAGCGAGTATGTGTGGGAGTGGACTTGCAGGGTGCCAGGGCCTTGCCCTGGAAGGGTACAGCTTTCCACACTGGCTCTACACAGGTGGCTGGGACATGGCCATGCAATCTGGTCATGGCGTTGCTGCTTCCTTCTCTTCCACCATGACCTTAGGCTGCTCAGTGCTGCTCCAGGGTGGCAGCTGTTAGACTTCTCTAGACGTTGTAATTCAGGAATCTCAGCAAAGGTCAATGCTTTCACAACAGGGACAAATAATTCTATTACCCCATCACTTAGTACTCTCATGGAGGACATCTCCAAGAAGAGCAATTCCTCTGCAGATGCTGAGTCATCCTTGTGAAGTGCTTCCAGAGACTGAGCTAAAAGTGGGAACACAAAGATGCTGAGTTAGCTTTTCTGTACATCCTCATTCAAATCAGGGACTTACTGCTCAAGGACTTTGTCTATCATTAACTGTATTTCAAAATACTTTATATCGAAATATCCAAACCCCGGGTTATATAAAAAATAGTTATTTCTCTCCTACTTACTCATTTCTGGAAGTAATAAATGCAGACAATTATCATATAGGATGAGCAGGATTATTAATTTCTAATAGCACAGGCATTACTGTTGACAAAATACTACATTTAATTTTCGGTGGAAATGCTTCAAACATCTAGCTTTGTGTTAATGTTGTGACTGGTTAGTGTTTGCTGCGATGTCATGGAGTTAAACTAGTACAGTAAACGAGATACCCTGCTCTGCATCAGTTCACAAATACTGGAAGGATGCTTGAATGTCTGTCTGACCACCAAAGTGAAGTCAGGTGAGTATGAAGGGAATATTCCCTTGAATAAGGGAAGTCATTGGGGAATGCACAGAAGTAGGAAGTTTCGCAATGTCAGTCTTGCTTCTGAGTCGCTAGCAAGCTAAAAATCTGGGTAGAGTGTGAGGGGGTGTATTGACAGGGTAAGCTAATTGCTGTCACAATGGTTGCCTCTAATCTTATTTTCATGTATTTATAGTGTGTAAGATAACATTTTCTCTCAAGTGAGCCCTGTTGCGGGCCCCTTGGCACGAAGGGACCATTTCCTATCAGCATCTTATGAAGCAATACCCTGATTACTCAAAGGGGATCATTATTGCTGCCTCGCCAGGTTTTGCTGAGTACATCTTCAGGTTGAATTCAAGAGCTCTAATGGCCTTGATTACAGACTAGTAACGAGTTTGGTGCCATGCTTAAACCCTGAGTGGGAAGAATAGCAAGCAAAGAGGGAGCTGAAATATGGGACCATTGGGACAGTTTCCAGCCTTGACTTGTGATCTTTCTTTGTGCTTCCAGGCTTTACCCTGTCCATGACTCAATTACTTATTTTATCCAAGTATGAAAGATTGCTCTAATGTGGCTGGTTCTTTGTTTCCGAGGACTGTTTTCAGCCAGTGTCCTTAGCAATTGAATTTGCTTCCACGTTGTTATATTCAGAGATGCCTTTTATTTGCTGTAATTATCTGCTCCTAGCACAGCTCTGCCACACAAAGGTTTCTGCTTGTGTGTGTGCCTGTATACGTATATTGGAAATTGCTGCCCTTTGTGCTCTGACTCTAGGTGGTAAAGCTTAATATGGAAAGGAGGATGAACATTTTTTTGGATCAGGGGAACAGAACAAAGTTTTTAAAGCTGCAAATAGCATTAGGGTTCCCTTACCCTCCTGTTTATGGGGCAGGGAATCAAAATATTGGGAGTAAAAGGAAAGATAAACAGCACCTTCCTTTATTTCTTCCTTCCCTCAACAACGTTATCTGCATAACGCCCTCCACTTTTCATCTGATTTGTTTGGGACTCTGTAGTGCATAAACATGAAATCAAAACAGTCACATCAAAAGGCTGTTATTTTAGGTTGCTATGTATATATATATTTATGTATTCTATTTATCATATATTATGTACTTATTGGTACTCCTCATTAGCATGCTTACACATCCAAAAGATTTTTCCATTTGTCAAACTTTGGCTCTTTATCCCCACTTCCAGCTGCTCCCCTGTTGTGATTTATACAGGTTTGGAAATAATTACAGCTGTTTTGTTTAACTGCTGATGCATCCATGTGCATAAGTCCCTAGATATGTCAAAGAACCCTTGTTTGTTGACTAGCTTAGAGAACTGAAGTTACCTGTACTTTTCAGAAAATATAAAATCAACTGTGGTGCTCTGGGGTTTTTTAGTTTGGTCTTGCTAAGGAGCCCGAAACATGACTAATTTAAGCTTTTTTTGTTTGTTTCCTAATTCCTGTTGAGGCTGGTAAAAGATGACACATTTAATAGTCTCTGTTCTTTAGTAAGAGAATAGTATCTGCCTTTGCCTTCCTTTTGGATTTGCCCACATATCGGTAAAGGCATCTCCACGTCCACTTTAGGACAGAGGAGCCTGGCTTTAGGTATGTTACACAAATGTGGATCAGCATTAACTACACACTGCAGTTTGGTTCCATGTTTAAATGAAATCTCTATCTGGTAACATCACAATATCTGAGGGCCTCCTGTTAACATAGCTGTCACATTTCCCTGGACAGTGTGAAGACGTTTTTATCTGGTTTTACAGTTCATAAAAAGAAAACGAAGAAATACATTTCCAAAGCAGCAACTAATTTTACTTCTTTCTATTTTGGGAAGCCTGATTTGAGGCGTTTGCCAAGCTGTCAGGCCAGCTTGCCTACGTTTGCAGGGGAGCTCAGCAGCGGCACTGGGCACTCGTCCCACACTCTTGACTTCCAGTGTCACAATTCTCCTGCAATATAAAGTGCTTTTTCCATTTTTTCTTGAACTAGTCAGATCTATCTTACTCTGTTCTCATTTTGAAGTTCAAGTTGAGTAAGTGTAGCTTGTGTCGTGTCTGCAGACCCTTCAGATACTTCCTGAGCACTACAGCCTGCCGGTCACAAGTGCTGCCCTTGCCAAAGAGCAGCTTGCTCACCTTGCAGCACGGCTGATGATGGCATGGAGCACATCAGTGTCCTCAAGACCACCGTGATTAAATTGTTGTGGAGATAAGGCAAAGCCATCTGTGACTTGTTCCGCCTGCCTGCTCGCTATTCAGAATGCTGGTGCCAGACATGACTGCCAAGCCTGGCTGACTCGATGCCAGGCTGTCATGTGGAGCAGACCTTGGCTGCTGCTGAGACTGGGTCAGAGGTTTGGTGACCCATTTGCAGGTGACATTACTTGTACGTCAGTTGATGGAGGGTAGTTGCGGCAAAGGGTGTGATGGTCGCTGGAGCACACCTTTTACAGCTGGTGTCTTTGCACTGCTGGGTGGTGATCCTTGTTGAGCTGTTAATATGTTCTCACTCTCTTCAGACATATGGCTGTGAGAGTTGGTCTTGTGCCTGGTGCTTGCTTGGAAAAAGAGAGGTGTGGGGACTTAGCCCAGCATTGCTGTCAGATGGTGGCCTTAGGGTCACTGCTGTGCCTATGACGGGATAGGTATCAGAGAGAGACCTTATAACCCCATCCAGTATCTGAAGGGGGCCTACAAGAAAGCTGGAGAGAGACTTTTTAGCAGGGCATGTAGTGACAGGATGAGGGGTAGTGTCTTCAAACTGGAAGAGGGTAAATTTGCATTAGATAACAGGAAGAAATTTTTCGCTGTGAGGGCGGTGAAACACTGGCCCAGGTCGGCTAGGGAAGTTGCGGATGCCCCATCCCTGGAAGTGTTCAAGTCCAGGCTGGATGGGGCTTTGAGGAACCTGGTCTAGTGAGAGGTGTCCCTTCCCATGGCAGGAGTGTTAGAACTAGATGATCTTTAACATCCCTTCCAATCCAAACCATACTATGACCCTGTCAATGCTGAAAGTGTTGGGGCAGGCTATGGGGGTGTATGTGTGGGGCATGGGAACAGGGCATGTGGGCTGGGTATTGTTCTGCTGACTTCCCAGGTAACGGATAGGCACTGTGAATCTTCTGGGCAAGTGTCTGAAGTTTTTTTGATATGCTGGCTAATATACATTGGAAACAACATGAAATTCCTTAAACAGTGTGTCCCCCCCCAAGTGTTAGAAGAGTATTAGGATTGCTGAAATACTAAGGTTAAAGATTCAAAGTTTAGGAAATGCCAGAAGCAACATGTCTTAGGTGTCTGCTTTTTGCATTTGTGACATCGTGTCCTTTTGTCATGATATTAGAGTTTTTAAGGGCAAGATCATACACTGTTCTTTCCTATGTTGGCCTTTTGCAAGATGTTATTTAATAGTTAGTTTTATTAAAAAAGAATGGTGTGTGAGATTCCAAGCTTGATGTATTGTACTTGACTGAATTCTTCTCTAAACACAAAATTCTTATTTTTTCTCCCTCCTTATGCCCCCATAGAGTCCCCTCTTGGAGTCTTCACAATGAATAGTGCTGAGCAGTGTAGTACCTAAATACTGTATGGGCAGTAAGGTATCTTCATGTCTTCTCTGAGATTTTGTGGATTATGGGGATAGTATAATCTCTGTTATGTAGATAAGAGACTGAAACACTGTGAAAGTGAAAACCTGTATTTTACTAACTTTGTGCATAAAATATGAACCTGATTTTGGGGCATACGTTGTGTGGTATTTCATAGGTTCAGAACTTCCTTATCCTAATACTATCTCTTTTTTATACCTTGGTGTTCATCCAAGTCCTGCTCCCATTGTTGGCTTCAACTCTTCAGATCTTCCTTTTTGGAACCAGTTTCCATTTCCATGTTCTTCCGTAGTCGGTTTTCTCAGCCCTACTTACAGGTTCCCTCCTTGAGCCTCATTGTGTTCCCACCTTGTTAGATTCCTCCTTTTGTATATTCTGCTCTGGTCCAATGCAGTTTTTGAGTTAGACACAAGTAATGCCGTCATTCATAGCACTTATGATTCAATAGGAGTGTTACTGAGGAGGGGATTGGCTGTTTTATATACAAGAACCCAAAATGCCAGTTACAGAGAAAGAGGTTTCTTCTGGTCCCTCTGAGCTGGGGAGTGCTGAGTTCAGTGGGGGGTCTGGTACCAGAGCAGCACCCTCACTTGTGGGAACAGTGAGGGACAAGAGGATGGCTTTGGCTGATCTTAGCTGCTGAATTTAAATGTTCTTATGGAGCATGTGCAAAATGAAATTACTTTTAGATTGTCTGTGTTGTGTGTGTTTTCAGAGAACCCACTTGAACATGTTTCTGAGACAAACGCCACAATTCTGCCTGATTGCAAGTTCCTTGTTCAAAGCTCTGAAGTGCCAGAGCTTGTGAAAGCAAAGATCACTGGTGCTTTTGTATGTGGTTGAGTAACGATGTATTGCTCTACCTTAGTTCTGGCCTTTTGGCTAAAACATTCCAAAATTTTCAGCCAGAGGTGGGATCCAGCTTTGTATGCTTCATACCAAAGTACTAAAGTACAGCAGCCAAGAACATGGGATTAGAGTGGGAAATCTCAGTCAGCTTTAATAAAATGATGATGATGTTCGTAAAAATGATACCTGTTACTTAATTATTCCCTGATGGGGTTTGAAGCTTCCTATTAGCAACACGAGTGGCGTAGGATGGGCTCTGCTCATCCCAGCGCTCCCAGTGTGTTTGAGCAGCAAATGCTCATGGTGGGCTTACAGTGATGAATTCTCATTGATCTTTGCTAATGCAAGGTTAAAGCTTTGGTATTTGCTTGTGCTCTAATTTTTATACGGTATGCTAATTACTCTTCTGAATTGGAATTGCTTGTTCAGCACAGTGTAAGTGAAATTGGAATTGGCTTCGTGATGCAGTGCTGCAAATAGTGTCAAACCTTTTCCTGTTTATGTAGAAATACTGTTCAGGTTTTCACGGGCCAAATTAGACTTCACCACATTTTTATTCAGCTCTCAATATGTGTGCGTGTGCAAGCATGCATATGCATACACAGTTGTAATTATTTATTGTTGCGCTAGCAGTGGTACTGTGCAGAAGAATTTTTTTTCTTCACATCATGGTGGGAACATGATGATGATTTTGGAAGCTGATGGAGCTGTCTGAAAATGGGAAAGTTAAAACAGAAACACAAATATTTTGTGTCTGTGCAGAGGGAATAAAAGGCAATTAGCCAAGGATAAATACATGAATTTATTTTGAAAGACTCATAATAGTGACCCAAACTGTTTTGAAAGGTTTTCTGTACAATAGCATTTCTATGGTCAAAGTGTCTGTCCAGAAATCCTGACACGAAAGTGATAACTGTTGGCAGGGGAGAGCAGTGAAAAGTTATGCCTGAGAGAGGAAATCATCTCACTTTTAAAAGTGAACATTGCTATTTCAGTTTCTAATTCTGATAATTAGCCGCAGCAGCTCATCTTTAAATTGCTTTTCTAACACTAGGTAGTCCAGAATTGCATGAAGTAACTTAATATACCATTTTATCCTGAGTCTGTAATTGGAAAAAGACAGGAACAGCTAACTGCTATTAATTGTACAAGCTATTTACAGCAAAGAAAATTTCATTTCTCATTTATAGACATAAAGAACAGTGTTAGTGCTGCTCCAAAGTGATGCACTTCGAAGGTTATGTATGAAATACACTTTAATGTTATGTATGAAATACTAATTTCTGTTACTGGAAGTTTGTCACAGCCTGTAATTCATATGTGTTTAGCCAAAGCACCTCTTTTGCTTCCCAGCTTGTTGTTAATGTATTCCCCAGAGGCTGCCTTTCTTGTGTGTCCTTGTATGTTCTCCTTGCCTCTCAAGTGGATATGGTAGCCTCCTTGGGTGTGATCTCTGGTATCTCAGCGCATTCTTGCCAGCCTTTCTGGTGGCCACTGATGGGTGGAAGATGCTTCTGTGATTCCTGTTTTACATTATGCCAGCTCTCTACCTGCACTCCGCAGATGAAAGCAGAATAACTTAAGAATATTACTAAGAGTGGACCAAAAAGATGTCCCAGTACTGCAGTTTACAGATACGTCATACCCTAGGGTGAAAAAATGCATTTTGGTTTGCATTTTGTGTCAAAATCACCGTAAATGTGGGCTAGATTAATGTAAATTGCAACTGTAAGCATCTGTTCACATAATTCAAAGTGATAACACATTTGTGTTTGTAAGAGATGTGGGAGAAGAACTGAAAGAGATATCACGCTTTAACATGTACTACAGTTTTATTACTAAAATTTGATCTGCCAATATCTTCTGCAGGACCTCTTGCCTAAGCATTTTCTTGTGGTGGACCAGACTATTGTTTATAGCTGATTTCCACTTCAGGCTCTTCCAGTGGATACCTGATAGATTATTTTTTTTTATTATTGTCACTGGATGCCCAGTGATGTTTTCTTAAATAAACTCTGAGAGTGAGATAAGGAAATACAGGTTCTGGCTAAGGTCAGGATTTACATGGATTCTTCAGGGAGCCAGAGGTGCAAAGCTTCAAGGTATAATTGAAGGTGGAACAGATGTTAGACACGTATTGAAACTTCATTGTGGATCCCTATCTGAAAAGGTTTATAATTTGCTGGTTATTTTCCAGATGATCTTTTTTAATGTGCCAAGGTAGCAGATGTGTTTGTTGTATCCAACTCTTTAAAGTCATTTTGGGAAGTTAAACAGATGGATGCATTTTGAAATTCAGCAGCGTCTCTTTCAGCGTCTGTAACATCGTCCTTTCATGTGCCAAGCCGGATAGAAGGGACCAGAGCATCTGATAAGTACTTTGCCGATGACAAGCCAAGCTGACCCATTTGCCAATAGCCAGTAATATACCAATGTTCTGACAGGAATGATTGACGACTACTGCTTTTATGGTAGAGTTATGTGAACTTCCAGTTGTCTTGGGTTTTTCTGTTGGCTTATTCTTTTACTTTTACAGTAGCTTGAATACAGGTTGTTTCACTGTTGGAATAAACAAAGCTCATGTCAGTTTTCATACAGGAGGTGATTGTATCTCAGCACAGAAAGTCATTCCATCAACTGAATTCCGTCTATGTGTGTGTGTGTGTGGAGAAAGGTTGTATATTAACAATGATGGCAAAAGGAAATATGAAATACAGAAAAATTCTCTCTCAGTGCTATGCCTTCTGCTTGTTGTTTGTTTTCTAATGATAAACATCAGCCAGATCTTTCTTGGTGGTGATACAGCCTATTAAGGCTGTGAGGTCTTTTGACACTGACACTTTCCTCAAATATTCCAAACACCGAGAGTAGCATTGTTAAAAATCATTTGAGGGGGTGTATGAGGTAAATGCAATGCTGTCAAGTCTTTATACTATAGCTGTAAATAGTGTGAGTTGAATACAGCATCATGGGTAAAATTCAGGGTGGCAGGAAACCTTAGGATGGAATAATATCCTGTCACCTTAAAAAAGTAAAATTGATTGAATGTTGAAATCTCAAAGCTGTTTGAGGCAACAAACATGTCATTAATCACTACACTGGGAACCTCCTTTGTTTTGGTATGAAACAAAATATTAGGACAACATTCAGGGGGGTGTTTGATGTCATTTTTGGGTGGTGGATATTATAAAAGCTTGAAAAAATCAACATTAAACAGTAGGAGTATTAGTTCTCAGCTTGTTAATGGGAGAATGAGAGAACAAAGGAAATAGAAGGTAATTTGAGAAAAGAAGCTTGATACTGCCATGCACGAGGCTTCGTGGTAGCTCCGCACGACTTAAGTTTTGAGCATTCTGTTGTAAATTAATAGGGAGATTAAAGAATAACTGCTTCACGTACCTTTCCTTGCAAAGTGATCTTTGAAGCTTTTTGGTTTAAAACTGAGAGTAACGTTTGGCAGGTGCAAGTAAGCCTCTCCCTCAAATGTACAAGTGATTTTTAAATATAAAATTGATCAGTACTTTCTTCTGTTTTCCCACAGTTAATGAGGTCATCCTCATCAAATTGCCTTGTGATAGATCATCGTGTTGGAGACAGAGGTGGTAGATTGGGTTTTTTGGACTTTGATTCTCAAGAAGGTTGAGTTGGGCTGTCTGTATAAATCTGAAGAAGTTTCACTGAAATTTTTGACTTAAGAATTTCAGTAGCACCATTAGTGTACCACAAATTTTAGGTTCTAAGGGTGTGCTTTTATTTTCCATAAATATCAAATCAGGCCTAATAGTTCTTTAAAGGAGCTATGGAGGTAGGCAACATTCATATCAAGGCATTTTTCGTGTTTCCTTTTTTGTTGTGAACCATCTAGTGTTATTCATTTATTTATTTACTTACTTATTTATTTTCCTGGTAATGCATTCAGAAGTAGCTGGTGCTTGTAATATTGCAATTAATCATTGTGACATTCTGTGGTGCATTGCAGGTGACCTCCAGCAGCGACCAGCTCCTGAATGGTTGCTCTGTGGGAATGGTTTTTTTTGGCTTCTAAGGAAGAGTGGGTGCCGGCAGACTTTGGTTGTGAAGTGTACTTGGCAAAGGCTGCAAGTGTGGGATGATATTTGCTGTTCTCTGATATGTAGTTGGCAGTCGGTGAGCACCACAAGCCCTACTTCCATGGCTCCAGAACTGCACTGCATCATCAGCTGAACTGTATGCATGGGCTCAGTATACAAGAGGACTTTTTTAATATAAATTGATTGCTAATGTATACTGATGGAAAGGGAGATACTGTGAGCGTAGGATAAGATTGGAGTAGTTATCTAAAGATTTTGGTAAATACTTCTAATTTGGAAGTCAAATCCTGATGCTGGCTGTAGAGAAACTGCATTGATTTAGAGCAGGTGAAAATCTGACTCACCATTTATTTGAATAGCGATACTTTGCTCTTTACAAAATAGCTGAAGTTGCTTAATGATAATCTAGGCAATTTGTGTTTGTTCAAAACTGCTGATGTGGGAGGGACTGATGGCAGCTGAGGCTGGGTTGGAATGCTTAAGCAGATCCAGTTGAAAAAAAAGGCTTTGAAATATAGCCTTTACTTCCAATGTGCATCTCAGATGATTTCTACCTTTAGGCTCCGACAGCTCTTTCAGATGATGGAGCAGGTGTATTTGCAATGTGCCAGTAAGGGACAGCAAGGTTACAGAAGGTGACTACCTGATGATGTGAGATTGTTAGCTTGTAAGTTGTGGATATTTTTTCCCCTGCCACTTTTTGAGAAGGAAGGGAGAATTAAAGCACACAGAATAGAGTGCTTTTTTAGGCCCTCTTCTTCATATTTCACCTTAACTTGATGGTTCTTAAAGTCAAAGACTAGTCTGTGGTGCTTGGATCATTGTCATTTGCCTTCTGTGATACTCTCATTAGTCAAAGATGTTTTCTTTGCTTTTCCAGATACATAAAGCCATAGGCAATGTGAACTGAGGCATAAAATAATACTAGTACTATTAACCTTGTGGAAACAAAGGACACATAAATAGATTAAGTATACCCAGATGCACATCTCCATTGAAAGATGTGACTTGCAAGGATCTTTCACCTTTATTCCAGGTGCTGTTAGTGGCATGGAAAGATGATGTCTCTTCTTATGGTCATAGACGTTAAGAGATAAGTAAGTCAAGGTGAGCTATAGGTTGGCATGACAAAGCTACTTTGTTAGGATCATAAAGATTATTCATGCATATATGTTTTATACGGTGGTCATTGCTATGACTACTGTAGAGACATGCAGTATGCATCTAAATGTTACAACACTGCAGGCAGCATTAGCTGAAATAAGCTCTTGCAGTCCTCACCCCTTTCATTCCTGTTCCTGATGAGTTTGAAGTCTGAGAAATGAACTTTACATGCAAAGTCAGAGAGATGGATCTTTGGAAAGCAAATTACAGGACCACTCTCAATATCACAGAATGACAGAATGGCGGGGGTTGGAAGGGACCTTCAGAGATCATCTAGTCCAATGCTCCTGCCAAAGCAGGTTTCCCTAGAACAGGTTGGCCAGGAATTCATCCAGGCAGGTTTTGAATATCTCCAGAGAAGGAGACTCCTCACCCTCTCTGTGCAGCCTGTTCGAGTGCTGTCATCCTCAAAGTAAAGAAGTATGTCTCTCTGCAGCCAGCTGAGCCCAGTTTTTATTATATTCTGAGAAACTGATATGGCTACAGATCCGTAAACAGTGGAAACATCATGAAATCAAAAACATGGATGTTGATCAAAATGCATTTGCTATGACAATGAAAACTTATGTAGCTTTTGAGCGAAACACTCAGAATTAGGTTAATGTAAAATGGCCATGTAGTCCAATGATAAATGCATCGCAAAATAAAAAAAAACAAACCAGTCTGTAACAAGGTGGGAAAAAGATTTCAGTGCAGTCATGATGCCAGGTCCTACGTTCATGCTTACATTACAAAACCATGAGGTGTTCCAGTACAGAAACAGGATTAAATACGAGCATTATTCAGAAGACACTCATTTAAAATGGTGCCATTTTGTGTCACCATGCAAAAGTATCTGCCTGTATCACTAGTGTGGCTAGTGAAATTTGTCTACGTATCTTCTGAAAATGAGCGTAACAAGTGTTCTTGTCCAGGTGGAACTTAACTTGTGTATTTGTTAAAACAGGACACTGATATAAAATGTGGTGGAATTAAACCCAGCGTGAATTAGAAATGTGTCAGGGGATTACAAAAGGGATTTTAGATCAGAATTAGTGTAGTGCAGACAAGATTTCTGTGAAAAGAACTGGGAACTGAACCAATGTTTCCTCCTTTTCTTTCTGCTCTATATAAAGAACTCGCATGTACAGATTATGATTGCTATGGTGAGAGGATGCCAAATTATATAACGTTTCTACCCACATTCCTCTTCTCTAACCTCTACCATTCTCCTTGTGGGAACACAACAAAAAAAATGGAGCTTGATCTCATTTACACCTTTACGGGTTCTTTCATGAAATGGTAACATAAATTTATACACTGGATCAGGCTTTTACATGATGCCCCGATTTGTAGAATCATTGAATTGTCTAGGTTGGAAGGGATCAGGGGCAAAAGATGGATGTGAATGTGCACAACACCTGCGGTACCAAAAATAGGTCCGTATTTATTCCTGTTATAACTTCACTTAAGTTGATGGAGCTGTGCCAAGGTTGAATATGCCCACAGTCTACAGGACAGCTGGCTGTCCGGCAGTAGTCGTTTGACAAGAATGGTTTTGTAAGAATGATTAAGACTTCTGATATTGACAGTACATGGTGATGGTTTAGGAATATTCACCTTGGCTTAAAATGATTTTCTGGGAGATTTCAGATACATTTGAAATGCCTAAAAGACAAGGATAGCATTGATCCAAGGTATTTTCAAGCCCTGAGTTTAGTTCCATCAGCAGTTCTGAATCACCAGACCAGTTAACGAGTTGTTCTAATCGATACAATAATTCTACATGGTTTTCCTACTTACACTAATGTAACACTTGGCTTCATTGAGGATGGCTATTAACCACAAGTTGAAAGGAAGGTCTGATTCTGTGATCCTTTGCTGCATATTATAGAGCTTTTAATTTTACTTGCAATATCTACATGCAATCCATATAGGTATTTTCTTTCCATTTGGGTCTAGAGACCCTGTTCTGCTGTTAATTGATAGCGCATGAGTGATGAAGGCAGCTTCAATAGTTTTACTGTTCCAGAAACATTCATCTCATTCATAAAGATCATCTGTTCAAGAGCAGTTGACCCTGGTTTTTGTTTCTCTTTTACTGCCTTTGTTTCGGGCAATGTGCTGACTTGCTGACCAGCTCTTCATCTACAGCATGTTCAAATAATTTCCACTGATGTGTTGTAGTCTCCCGTTCACATGAGTCTGCTCAATAAAATTTTGAGAATATTAAGCCTGTTCTCGACACCAGAGTCTTGGCACTTGAGATGATATCACATGATGCTAAGGAGCTACATATTGAATCTTGAGCAATGCTGTCTCCTGAGCTTAAAAATCAGTCCTATAAGCCATGTTACTATTTTTTTTGTGTGCTTGTTTCTTTCTAACAGGGAAGTAAACAGCTTATTTATAGCATCTTTCCCTCCAAACTCCCCCAGTCAGGGAGTAGGTGGATATAAGCTGGACCACAGGCAGGTAAGGGGGGAAGTTGTGCTTATTCAGGCAAAGATACTCCTCAAACATACAGCTGCAAGAGAAAGTTCCCCTAGTTAATGGCTCATCCAACATTTGTGGCAGTAAGGAATGAAGCTTTTGCATTTTGTTTAGATCGTTTGCCTGCTTTTTAATGTTAATTACTCATCTTATAGCTTAGATGCAGAAATTTGATTGATTCAGAACAGCGGGAGGGAAAACTGGTTGATTTTTTTCAAAGAAGGAAGGTAGGTTCCCAAATTCTATCAACAGTCCACAAGAAGTAGTTTCTTTTAAAAATCCTAGCCTTAAAAAATGGTAAAATCAATTATTTAGAAACCAAATCAAAACAAAACCTAGTCACTTAGAAAGACAGACCACAACTCGCATTGCGCGTCTTTGCAGATATAGCCTGTAATGTGACATGTTAACACTTTATGACCTCATGGTATGGCTGTACTGCCACTAGATACGGTATGTTGGATTTCAGTGGTGTTACGCTGTAGTGTTTGGAAATCTAAAGCAAAAGATGCATAACATCAGAAAAACATTGGTAACTTGCAATAGTTCTAGGTTACTCTTAAAATGTGTTATCAGGAATTCACATTAAGCTTTAGTAAAGAAGGACTCCATGTTATTGATTCAGCAAAATAACTGGCAAGAGCATAAATTGCTAGAATTCAGAAAACCTCATCTTCACATCAGGAGGTAGGACTGCACACCAAGAAATAAAGTAGTATCCTCTGGCTGTGGAATATTCAATCCACCATCATCAAAGGATCAGATTCAATAATTGCTAAAGGAGCAGTAAAATTAATCCTTTTCTTTCACTCAAATTAACTGTGTGTCTGTTTTGGTATCCTGGCCAATTTTCCAAGATGAAAACAGAACAACAAAAACTGGCAAGTTCTGTGCATCTGGGATTGGTGGCCTGAACCTCATAAAACGTGTAAGTGAAGAACAGATCATAAAGCTGCCAATTAGATCTTCTAATAGCTTTTAAACATTACTATATTTTATTACAGACCTAAAATTAGCCTTGTTTTCAAACTTGGATCTTTTTCAAGTTTTTCGTACTTTGGTCCAACCTTTTCAGCTAACAAGGCTGAGTTTTCAGCATTGAACAATGGGGCATTTTAGATATTTCTGCTCCCGTAACTACCACTCCTTTCATATCGTAAATTTTACTTTCTTCCTTGAGTTGGAGGGCTTTTCAACTTCTGATATAGCTGTGTCTAAGCAGACAGTGCATATGGTGTTATGACTGACAGGGGAGCAAACATTAGAAGATCCATCTTGGGGAAATGGATGAAGAGACGTGCAGTTTCCAATCTGAGGTTAGTGAATAAAAAGACCGGGGTGAAAGCAGTTACGCATAAGAACAACAACAAAAATGATCCTCATTGAGTTAATACAAAGCAGCCTGCAGAGTTGGTAGAAGCAGATGTGCAGAAAAATCCCCGCAACAATCAAAGCTGTAGTTAACACGTGAGCTTCATGTATACTGTGAGAACTTGAATTACACAATCAGGGCGGCGCTCAGTGAGAGACATGGCAGGCTGCAGTGGCTTTGATTTTGGTTTTAAATAATCTAGTTAATGTGAGATGTTGGAAAAGACAAAAAGCAAACAAAAGAACCACAACCAGTAACAACAACAACACGCACACACCCCAGTACAGCTAATGTCTTCTGAAACTATATTCAGTTAATGGAGACAGACCGTTTTACATTATGATGTTGAGGAAGAATAGTACTTTATAATGAGTACAGTGCAGATTCTGATTTTAATTTCCAGTTCTGCCGCTTACTTTCAATGTAACCATGACTAAGTCATTTTAAGATGACCTCCACAGAAGAATCCAGCATGCAGATCTCATCTGATTTCCATTTCCTAAATGCTATCCTAATCCTGGAGATACCCACAATCCAGAAATGCTTCATTTTTATCTTGGAAAGAGTATCAAATGTAAAAACTTGGGGTTTGCGCATCTAAAACTTTTCCCAGCTGCCCTTGAAACAGGTCGCAGAGCGTGCTTCAGCCTTTGTCCTCTGAGCCTGCCTGGCAGCCTGGATGGGGAAGGGCAGTGGGACTCTGCCACCTCTGTCCTGCCCAGTAGCTCAGTGCCGTGGACGCTTACCGAAGCCTTTATTTCAGTTATTTCAAGGATGGGTTCATTGTTCTTCTCTGCTTGCTGGGATCGCTCTTGTCCCTGCCACCCAGTGGTGGTGTAAGGATACGGTCTTCAGGCAATGGGTGAGGTGAGAATCAGGAGCTGAAGGAAGTGCCCCTACTTGTGAAATAATCCCATACCTGGGGCTGTGATAACGATGGGATTTAAAATGCACTTTTTTCTTCCATGTCTCATGTTGGCTTTGTGAATATAATTCTGAGGCACCCTTTCCTCCCTGTATATAAGCCTGTGTGGTAACTCAAAGCCTTTGGCTGTCTGAAAATTAGATATTATTGCGCTGTAAATCCTGGTGCTAAGACCCTCTTACGAGTCCAAAGGCATCTCTCGGCGCCCTGAGTTTCCGTGCTGATAATCGTCCGCAGTCCAGGACGGTGCTCTGGGGGCAGACAGAGGGATATGTGCAGCTCTGAAATGCGTAATGCTTAGCAGGAATGAGTGATCTGGGGGCTGTAACGGATCACGTTATCTGCAGAGCAGCATGAGGAGGAACCTGTGACACCGAAAGAAAAGATTCCTAAAAGCAAAGTGCAAGTGTTGCTATTCTAGGGCTGGCTTACTCACAGTGCTTATTCAAATTCCTGTTGATGCTGGCAGCGGGAGTTTTCCCGAATAGGAACGAACAATGAGTCACCACCAGGTGTTTTTATTTGAAAGCGCGCTTTTTTTTTTTTTTTTTAATTTCAAAAAGAAACCGGTACGAAACTCCTTCCGTCCAGCCCCAGACGCATTTCCCGCTTTGCCGCGGAGTTCCCTGCCCGACGCAGGACTTGAAGCCACTCCTCCCCCTGCGGAGAGAGAAGAGAGAGGAAGATTTTTTTGTATTTTTTTTATTTTTTTTTTATTTTTTTTTGTTCCTGCTGCCAGCAGGCAGAGCCAATCCGGGGGCCGCCCTGCCTGCACCGTGCCGGGGGGGGCGCAGCAGCCGCCCCGCGCCCGGGAGAGGCGCAGGATGCTCCCGCTCCACTGCCGGAGGGGAAAATGAGGTGGCGGCTGCTTTCCCCTTCCCTCTGACGGCTGAATGATTTGATTTTTATTTTATTGTTTTATTTTATTTTTTTCCTCCAGGTTTTCATGATCAGCTCTGGGGGAGCCGGGAAATTTTGTGGCCACTGGCATATTTTTATTTAACGTTGCTGTCAGTGGACGTTTCTCCTTCTGCTACAGCATCGTTGTCCTGTTCGCAGCTATTAAGACTTAAGAAGCTTGATTCTCTGAGGCTCGTATCCAAGGGCATCAGTCATTAACACACTGAGCTACATCTGCTTCTTGGCTAAGACTGAAGAAAGACATCTTAAGCTGGAAATCCTGCTTGCTCGCTCACTCTCTCGCTCTCTAGTGCATACGGAAGGGGAAGCATATGCAACAGCAGGTTCCTTTCTTTTTTTTTCTTTTTTTTTTTTTTTTTTTAATTCCAAAAGGCTGTCTCACTTTGGAGATGCGGTGACAAGATAATGGAGTGAAAGTCTCCTGTTTCCAGGGAAGAAAATTACAGGAGTCAGCCAGAGAAGGGAAGGAGCAAGTTAAATAACAGCAGAAATAGGAAGGAGGACAGTGGTGAAGAACTGAAAAAAAAATTAGAGGAAACAGGTGGAAGGCTGGCATAAAGCTGGGATATATTTTAGGCTGAACGTGGTTTGGTGTGTCTTTTTTTTTTTTTTTTTTTTTTTTTTTTTCTAAGCTGGTTTTGGAGATCCCTGCAGTAAACCAGGCTGCTTTAGTGGAGAGCAGCTTCCCCAACGTGTCCTTTTCTCTCTCCCTGCCTGCTGTCTCTGCTCTTGCTGCTGCTGACAGAAACGTGTTAGGAAAGCAGAAAGAGAAAATGCCAGCCATCCTGGTAGCCTCCAAAATGAAATCGGGACTACCTAAACCCATCCACAGTGCTGCTCCAATCCTGCATGTCCCGACAGCCAGGACCATCCCACAGCCCTGTTACCTGAAGTTTGGGAACAAGGTGGAGGTGACGAAGCCATTCTATTCCAGCCAGCTTCCTCTCAAATCACCTAATGGACAAGAAAACGCAGGAGATGGACTCCCACCAAGGAAGAGTAGCTCAGTAGAAAATGGATTTGACACACAGGTTAGAAGGCAGCAAATGTTGGGGAGGTGTACATGAGGATTTATTCCTGTATTGAATGTATGCAGCAGGTTTTCTGAGGTGGAGAGCAGTGATGTGAACGGCAGTGAGAGAAGGGGTGGGGGTGTGTGTGTGTGTGTGTAATAACATCTGTCCACAGTGGTGGGATGTTTTCTGTTCCGCATAGCGGCATGTGTTACCAAGGGCTGGCTTTGTAATTTGGTTAGCATGGTTGGAGCTGATGGTGGGGTGCTGAGGGATGGGGCTGTGCATGCTGGTTGCCTGTGGTGCCTTCTCTGATGCCTTTGCTTGAACTTGGGGGATTTATGGAAGGGTGATGGTAGAGATGTTGTTTATGGGGTGTGTTCTTTGTGTTCTTTCTGTAGGTGCTAATGGCAATGGCTGGCTTGTGTGCCTGGGATGGGGAAAGATTGCTGGTTGTCACAAATGTATTTGTGTTTGGTCAGGTACTGGATCTGAGCATTAGTCGTGTGAATATTTTGTATTTGTAGTTGTGTGGGGAGTGAATGGGAGGCAGTGCTTGATGTAAAATTACAATTTGCATGTAATTCTCAGTGCAGCTACATTAAATAGATTATATAGGAAATGAATACTCAAGTGGAATTGTCTGTTCTAATACTATGTATGCATGACATCACAGGTGCAGCACATTATCAACATGCAATTTTTAGGCTTCTCTTTACTGTATTTCAGTTTTCTACTGTATTTTTATATATGCTGCTTCCTGTATAGGGAGAAGAAATGTTTGTTCTTCAGCTCGCTTGATTTTTGTCAGCACAGTAATGTTTCCAGCATGGCTGGGGTTGCCTGTGCTGCTGATGCCCCGGTGTGCTCGGCAGCGGTGTAAGCAGATAGTATGTGTTAGCGTACTACAGGCAAGTAAAGCAGATGGTCTGCTGCAGCAAGCGGAATTGATTAATGTTACATCAAGATTGCTGTAGAGCAGTGTGACGTATTTTGGCAAAAACCATGTATGTTACAAGCTGCTTCTGCCAATAGCTGAGCACAGTAGAAGGTGATACCGTTATAATGGGATAGAGAAATAATGACAGATACTTATATTTCTTTTTTTTTTTTTTCTTTTCCTTCCTCAAGGGTCATCCCTACCATCTAGAGTTTTAAATCCATGGCCTCATAACCCTACTCTCTCTAGACAAGTGCAACTCTGACTGGGCGTGTTTGGCCCCATGCCCTGAATTTTAGGATATGCTGCACTTCGGTTGCTGGTAGACAGGGTGATATATCAGGCTGCTCAGGCCAGACAAATATGATGGTAGCGGTTCCTGAGCGATTTGGAGCAGGAAGAGACAGAAAAGTACTGGTGGCAGGGTGGTGGCAGCAGACAGACTGACCTGTACATTGCATCTTGTTCTTAAGAGAGAAACAAGTGCTCTTACTTATTTTTTTTTTCCCTTGTGCTAGGGTCTCTCCTTGTGATTATGAAATGTCAGCAAAATCTCATTATACACTGCTCTTTCTCTCAGACACGCCTTGGTTTCTGTGTAGAAATTTACATTCCTGCAAAAGTGATTGTTATTAATAAATACTTTCTCATTTTGTAATAGATTATAATCAAAGTGATCCTGCCAGTAGTAGCTGTTTGCAGCAGGAAGCTGAATACTATGGTGGTTTTAACCCTTACACTAATGTGAAACAAACCCCATTTTTTCATATCCTGATGATGAAAGGATCTTCATGCTAATTTGTTGTATTTCAACAGTGAGTGATTTTGGCCAAAAGAATTTCAGATAATTTTGAGTTTAGAATAGCTTCAAGCTGTGGGAGAAATCCTATGCTTTGTCATTCTCAGTAACCTCATTTGGGTAGCTGTCTTAGCAGATGACCAGCACCTTTTAAGGTGTGAAACAGAGAGGTTTGTTTTACTCTCCCTTATATTGAATAAACATAGTCGGTTTTTGTTATTCTTATTGATCCAGCTTTGATCCTTCTGCCCACATAAGCATGCAGGTTTTTGCCATTCAAAGTAGTCACTAAGAACATTGGTCCATATCTAAAGGGAGATTTTTCCCAATGGGTTGTATCAAGGGCATTGTTCTTTTCTTTTTCCACCATCCCTCCCTCCCAAAGAAGGAGGACCGGAATGGATGGACAGCTGCCAGATGGCATGTCAGCAGCTGAAGCATTTTCATCTTGGAAAACCTTCAGCTACATTCAAGTATAGAAGTGCTTTCTGATAATAAGCCT
The DNA here is from genome assembly GCA_013400055.1 of Nycticryphes semicollaris. NCBI lineage: Eukaryota > Metazoa > Chordata > Aves > Charadriiformes > Rostratulidae > Nycticryphes > Nycticryphes semicollaris. Next base: position 64,102 of record VXBJ01001385.1, on the reverse strand, counting down.
AGTAAGGTTTAGTCTTAAACTCTGCACTAGGACTAAATCTCTCAAGAAACAGAGACATGTTCTATGAGACCGATCACTTGCTTTGCTGGATATTTTATCTGAAATACCAATGTGGTCCATACCATTTTGCTGTCCAGATCTGGCCTCTCCTGTGAGGGAGGGAAGTTATATTCTTATAATGGTATTTTAAGTTTAAATCCACAAGTTGGACTGACGCCAAATGTTTTGGCACCTATCTTTTGCGGATCTTGGTCCCCGCATGGAGTTTGCAACCCATGAGGAAGGACATAATATCCTCCTGTGTGGGTGGAGGGAGAATTAAAGAGAACTTATGACACTTGGATCAAAAACCAAAGAGAAGAAACAAAAATTACTGAAATCTACTTAACTTGTGGTGTATTGCTTGCTGAGGCTGAACTTGAAATTTGTAGCCCCGAACTGTCTCTTGGAGTTAGAGGCATAAGCTATTTCTACCAAAACCCAAGGTGATATCAGGCCACTTTCAACACAAGTGTCAGAGAAGCATTGCTTTTGTCCAACTGCTTAGCAGTTTGAGCATTTGCTCAGAGGGTGGGATATCTGAGTTCAGTTTCTATTTCAACATGAGTGAGTTCCAACTCCTATCATATCTCTGGAGGGTTTCAGAATCAACAAGCCACTGGATGTTCTGGGAGTATTTTAGGGAGTTGCTCTTAATCCTGTTCAAGTTGGTCCTCTTTGCAATACATAGTACAAAATTTAGTTGCACGTACAGAATAAGGACAGAAAGCCACTTGACCTCATGTTTAGGTTATCTGCTAACAGAGAAAAAAATGATGGGAGGGATGAAACAGATAGATGGGATACCTTTAATTTTGTCTATTTCATCATGGTATACACATACTTTCAATTTGAATTTCTGTATGCCTTTTCCCTGGATTTAGATTATCCTGGAGAAGAGGCCATGTCTAGTGTGTACTCCAGAAGTCATGACGTGAAGATACTAGACCATATTCTAATGCTGTTTGAGCCTTGTTCAAGCCACTTGCACACCAGTCCTAGGCTCATGAGCTTCCTTTCAGTGCCAGTTGGTTCTTACCTTGACTCTGGTTCTTCAGAGACCATGGTCACTGGAGGTCATGTTTATTAAAGTACTAATTTTTAAAAAACTGATAAAAACCAAGGTGTCCCATTTGAGAAATGTAGTATTAGTGAAAACTTCTTAATATTTTAATATATATTTTTTTGTTCTTCTTGTTATGGTTTTATATGCGTAAGCTGAATATTATAGTAACTGGAAGTTTTGTGCCTTAAGGCCATATAAGGGCAATGTGTTATTTAAAAAGTAGTGCAATTTATAAAAAGCATTCTTCAGAGGATTTCAGAGGCACTTTCCAAAGAAAGGTCTGAGGGCTTTTAGCATCAAGTCCATTGTAAATGCTAGCTGGAAATCTTAGGTCTGTGAATCATGGCACTATCATTCCTACTTTATTGTTACTGATATACACACTCCATTCATTTTTCCATATTAAATTCCCTGTGTTGTGCACAACAGTATCCTACTGTTGCACTGGTGCTTATTTTGTCTAATTTGAAAACACCGCCAATAAATTGTACCCGTATTTAGAGAGCATTGTTTTGGAAATATTTAACTTTGTTACCAGAGAAACTTCCGTCAAGCAGATAGCAAGATAGCGATCTCTCATATACAAAATGGTATTTATTAGTTATTCTGAAAAAGTCATATGGATTTGGCTACTAAATTTGCATTAGTTATTTAAGAGAGAAGTCATTGCCAATTAGAATTCCATGGGCATGGTAAAATTGTTCATGGGATGCAAGAAGGAGGAAACTGCTTCAGGAATACAGCCTATTGCCATGTTATTGTGAAAGCCACCGAAGGACATCATGGTTTTAATTACTGTGCTTATTGCTGCTGTGTTGTGTTCTCTAGCTTCTTGATTTTCATTCTCCGGAGAACCTAAAAAATAATTGCTGTTTGTGTCTTAAGTAACCGTAGCAGTCCTAAAAGCACAGGGACCTTAGTAAGTCATTGGTCCCACTCTTCCACTAGAACCCTTCCAGTTGACAGGCAGATTGACTTGGTATTAAAATATGTGTATTCAGCAATTACCTGTAACTGTCCTTAATGTTGTACAGGGAAGGGTGGGGGAAGAATGTTGTTTCTTTGCAAAAGTCTTTGCAGTGTTCATTTGCTGAATGATGGATGTGGAAGGCAGATACTTACAAGGTATTACTGTGTTCACCCTCACTCTTTCTCTACACTAGATGAACCTAATGCTTTGAACCTTTTTCTCTCAGGATTTCTAGAACTTGTACAACTCTCCAACTACCTACTTAACCCTTTTCAGTTTGCTTAGATCTTTTTTAAGAGTTCAGTTCAAATCTGGATAGATACCATTTTCTGCAATAAAGCTATTTTGCTCAGATAGACTTTTCTTCACATCGCTTTCCCAATTTGTGAAGATGGTGTCGAGTTGGGTGTCCTAGATCTGAGGTGTTCTACATCTCCCCATTTTCTAGTCTTACACTGGATTTTTTTTCTAGTGATTTAGTTCTTCTTTCCCAATTCATGAAGATCATCTACATCTGGGGTGTTCTAGATCTGGAGTGTCCAATACCTATAGAGCTTAGAAATGTCCCTGGGTTTTTCTCATTAATCATTCTGTAGTCCAAGCCAATGACAATGGTATGGAACAGAGTTTGTAGAGAAGCTCCATTACAGATGGCCTACAAAAAATCTATTGGATAGCCCTTCCCAGGTTGGTAGCATGCTAGTGACAAATTTCAAGGAGTTTTTCAGTTGTGTGCTGCCTTGAAGTATTCTAGCTGCTCACAAATTGATTACTTAATAAGTTGCTCTAGTATTTTTTCACACTTCAAATTTAGGCTCACATCAACTGTTTGATGAGCGACATATGTCTTGGAATCCACTGGCTATTGGTTGGCCTTCTCTGCCTCACTATCTTCATTCCCATGCCATTAGCAATCCAAACAAATCCATATAGTTCAGATATTAGTAATTACTTTTCTATATTTTAATTAACTTTATCAGAAGCCGTTTATACCTCCATATCACTGTCTCGCTAATGTGAAGCTTCATAGAGAGAAGCATACAGCATATTCCAGAGAAATTATTCCTTCCTTTCTTGCATGCATTATCCATTTTTATGCATGATAAAAAAATGGGCTTCACGGTTTTACTACAGAACTGTCTTGCAGAAAGGATAGTAATCAAGCAAATCTTAATCTGAACCCAATTTGAAGTCAGATGTGTAGGTCTACTGGTCTGGTTTCAACGCCATTATGTGAGCTGCTTCAGTGGTGTGAAAATTGGTCTCAATACCACTGCTGAGCTAATTATAAAAGAAATTATGAGAAATGTGGTCAGTAATACGGATAACAACCATCAAAGATAGCTTTTTGTGGTGTTGGAAGAAACCAAATGAGATCATGTTTAGAATGTGTACAAAGGAGAAATTTTACTGAAGAATTGTAAAATTCTAATAAAAACTATATATTCAGGCTATCAAAATATATAATAAAATAATTTTAAAACAGTATTAGTGAGCTTGCTTATATAATTCTAGTTATGTACCTAAGTACATTCCTACAGAAAAAACCCTTGCTGTATCTTGCTTTCTGATGTATTTTTTATGGCACTCTGTAAGCAATCTGAGGCTATTAAGTAGACAAATTCTCCTTCCATTTATGATTACAGTGGTTTTGATAGTATGTTTATAGATACATACTAGGAAATATTAAATTGATAGGGGGTTGTTCCAAATGAAGCGTCTCTAGATAAAAAACAATTTGGATTTTTTTTTATTGTGATAATTGACATGGAGTTTTCAGTGATCTGTCCTTTAATACAAAGAACTACTATTTTTTAATGCCATGCTTTTGAACAAAGGATGTAAGGTTGCAGTATAAACTCATGAGGTTCTTTCACCATTAGGTTTTCATTTAGAATATGCAAAGGGTCACGGGCATAAAATTCCATTTAATTTTTAATTGTACTGCATAATGAGTGAAAGTGGTTTCTTTTGCTCTGATTTCAGTTTAGTTGTGACAGTTCTTGAGTAAAAGAGCATTCAATCATTGTGGGATATTCCTTCCCAAGTTCAGTACCTTCACTGTCAAATTGCCCAAGATATTTCCAAGGGTATTTATTGTTGAGCTAGTAAAGCTGCTGTTGAATTCACTCAACTGTTTACAGTCCATGGTTAGCTTTTTGAAACACTCCTTTAATACGACCTTTTTTCCTCCTTCCATTTTTATTTTTTTATGCTATTTCTCTGTTCCCTGCTAATAGGTAGTATCTAAGAGGCTTCAAAATTTTAATATACTTAACCTAAGAGTGCTCCGTAGAGGTAGGGATATTGTTCTCATTTTATAAATGAATGGCAAGACACAAAGAAACTTACCCAAGGTCATAAAGTCTGCAGTGCTACAGAAAATTACTAGCTAGTCCCCTGACTATTAGATTATCTTTCTCCTTTGCTGCGACTTGTTAATCAGTTCAAAATGCTTATGCATATGGTGTCCATGTGTTCTCCCTCTGTCCTTGAAACTGTTGGCTTATTCCAGAAAATTAAATTTCTTCAGTGAACACTTTCACTTTCTTTGTCCCTGTTTTAGCAAGTAATTTTTATCACCTTCTGCACTGACACTTGATGTATAGCAGCACCCAGGCAGGATGCTTTGGTCCAGCTGTTCTCAAACCAGAAATGGGTTAATTATTGTATTGTTTTTCTTGGTGTCGTTTCTTCCTGCCTCCTTTTGCCCCCCTGGATGCACTGGTGAATGTCTTTGACAGCTTTTAGACATTTGCTTCTTACTTTTCCTAGATTGTTTGTCCATCATGTGTTCTGCAGATCTTCTCTTTCTTGATGTATATATTGTACTTCAGTTCTGTTAGACACGGAGTCTCTGCCAGGGGCTTGTTTGTACTGAAATTAGCTTCAACGGAGAAGCATTAAATCTTCTGACCTAACTGCTAGCTGATATACTTAATTTTTTAATGTTCAAATATGTATAAAATAATTCTATTTTGAAAGCAAGTGTAACGTGAGGAAACTGAAAGCCAAAGGCATCTGTGTGTATTGTAAACCTACCACCGGCACCACTTCAGCTGCCACTTAGTGGCTGAAAACCACACTGGCATGCTTGATGGAATTCATTGTAGAGTAGCATTCTCTAGTCTTCTGCAAAATACTTTAATCAGAAATCAGGTGGTATGAAATACGAAACCTATCCTGAAGGAATATCATGGAGATGCAGAAAGGTATAGGGATATCAGTAGAGGAGAACAACAGATGCTACTTCTTAAATTCCTTTGAGACCCATTGTCAACTCTGTAATTTCAGTTTCCAGATTATCTCACCACTAGATTTAAATCTCCATTTAATTTGTAGAGTATTTTAATTTTTTTAGCCTGCAAGCCCCGTTTTCCTACTGAAGTGGAAGTAATTAAGAAGTCATTTAAATGATAATTATTTTGTGTAAACTTCCTACACCTGCAACACAGAATAAATATTATAAGTGCTGGTTAAGAAGATACATTTTGAGTAAAGTGTTAGTTGGGCCTTTAATGGAAAGGTGTGTTTTCTGTTCTTCCATTTTTTTCCCACTTGCTTTCTGCCTATTTAAACATTGGGGCTAACTTTCTACTTTTATTCTAGTATACAAAAAGCGATACTCTTAAAATTTAACCCATTAATTTATTTTTTCCTTGCAGCAAACTGTAGAATCTCAACCAAATTCAGATTCATTCTCCTGAGAAGTTTACCTGGCTAAAAATACCCTGCTTGAATATTATTTTTAGAAATATCTATATTTGAAGTATATAAATGGTCAGATTTTATGTGTATTATTAGACATGAACTGTTGGTACATTTTGTAACAGGAAGCTGCTGGTTTTCCATTCACCAAGAACTGGAATTCGGTCAAACACTTGGCACTTACTTGTATGCCTCTAATTTTATCTGTAAATTGTTCTTACTGAAATAGTTTGTGGAAACATTCTCAATTTCTTCAGTTTTGCAAGGCATAGGCATGGAAATAACTACTAAAACTTAAAACAAATAAACCCTTTATTAAAATGAATAATTGAGAAAACAGGTCACTTATTTTAAAACAGACTGAGATCTGAAGTCTTACTCTGATTCCATTTTTTTTTTTTTTCTCTTGAAAGTATTTTTAGGTGTGTTATCCTTGGATTATTTTTCGTTTTACTTTGGGGTTATTTTAGAATTGGAAGCAATGTGTGGGAAAACAATACATGAAAGGAAAAAATACCTAACTTCTGGATTTGAAAATGCACTTTTACCAGGACTTCTGCTCCTATGCAAGTTCAGTTCTGGACTCTAATGCCATCATATTTTGACAATGTTTTGTTTACTCCCATGGCCTATTCTTAAATTTTACCCCATGTCCATCCCCTGTCTTAGGCGTTTCCTGAAGTCTTCTCCCGATTCTCAGCACGTGGGACGTTTTTCTCTACAGGTGTGGCTAGAAGTTGCCATATCCTCTCTCTCACAGCTGGAAAGGGTCCCTAAATCTCCTCATTTTACCTGTCCTCTCACTAATACTGGTTCATTTCTTCTGTCTTGTCCTTTACATAATGACCACCATGGGTATAATCCAAGTGTGTAGTGGTGTGTTCATGTTTATGGTGTAGACTTCAGGATTGCCTATAGGTAGAAGACAGTAGCAAGGCTGTGTTGGCAGAACTAGTAGTTGTAAAAAGACAGTCCCTGGATTACTTTCCAGTAGCACTGGTTGAGATTTTATTTCATACAAGTAAGAAGGAGAATTTCGGGATTGTACAGACCAAGGAACTAGGGATTGGCAGGTATTGGTTTGGTAGCGATAGTGTTATGGCTGGCAAGAAAACATGGTCAATAAGTTGATAGGCTTGTTGGCACTTTCTTTCTTTGAAAGCGGAAGTTGGTCTATTCGTAAAAGTACTAAATGAGTCCTTTCTTCAAGCTCTGGGAGCTCATAGGCCAAGGTACTGCTCCCTCCATGCCTTGGCTGGGGGAAGGAAGGGTTCTTAGATATGCTGTTTCATGTCATGAGGTGAATCTTCCCTAAAACGCTCACCAAGCTTCTACTGAAAGTGCTGAACAAGTATTATTTTTATATTGTATTTTTCTGCCATGTATTAATTCTGTGTAGTTTCCCATTGTTAGAACCAAATGAATAACACTGGTGAGATTTCATGTTGCTGATCTAGTTTGTGTGCCAACATTTTATGATGAATACGGACACTGAGACTTTGTTAAACCTGTATATCTTGAAATAAATAATTAGAGATGGTTTCCTTTTTCTTTAGCATATCAACTTGAACCACATCCACTGTTAGAAACTACAGGTTACCAATAAACTAAATACTGATTTTGTATTTGTAAAAATACAAGTATTTTTAGACAACACAGCTGGCTTTCCACATCATAACTATTTTGGCTGTTTCTCATATTATGACATTAATTACCAGGAGTTCATTTCTGATCAACATGTAGGAGGGGTCTAGCAAATTTCCTTCCCCTAGTTAGGTAGACAACTATCAGGCACAGTTTTGTAAGATCAAGCAGATACAAAGATTCATGTCATGACTTTTCGAGTTGGAGATCTTCCTGAGCCAATGTAGCGTGATGCAAAGTTATCTTTTTCTTAGAGAAATGTAATGTGAGAACAGTATTTGTACATGTACGTCAGAAGTTAAGGGCCTGGAACAGATGTAGCAGACACATTTACATCCACCAAGATCAGCTTTGAATATAGCTGGTGGAAAAAATAATTAATGGATAGGTCTGGTAAGACAAATTTGATTCATTTGTAAATTGTTCTTCATTTCAAAGAGTATTATGGATAGTTAAGTCTTCAAAACTGATTTTAAAAATGTCGTGTGTTTCAAGATCAAATGTGCATTGGCCATTTGAAGCAATAGCTCAGAAATAGGTTTCTTTTATCTTGCTCGATAACCACGGGTCAGTCTGCTTCTCAGGATGGCCATACTATTCTAGGCTTGTCTGTGTCTTAACTGGGATGGATTATTTTGGGAAGGATTATTTACAGCATTTCTACATTTTACTCCTCCGAGATGGGCTGTAGCGCATGCAGGAGTCCAAACTTCCAGGGTAATGTGCCAAACGAGCACTGCCAAAGAAAGCTGGCAAAATGGTGCCTGTCCTCTAGCATGGAGCTGGAAACTGGAGGCACCAGCCTCCTATTTATCCCTACACAGCCTCATCAGGGGAATTCTAATGAATTTGCTTTAATTTACAAAACAAAACCACTTTCTGCTTTTCAAGAGGGAAGAGCAGTGGTTGCCTAGGATCCTGTTTCCAAGCAATCAAACACAAACTTCCCTCACTGCAGCAATGGAGATTCCTTTTGGTCACCTATAAGAGGTGTCCTTTCGGTCTTTTACCTATTAAGGTTTGGACCACGTTGAGTGATTTGTTTTATAGGACTTAATACTTAGATTCCGAACTGTGAAAGGAAATCTAGTTGTCGTAAGGAACAGAAATATTTGGAAGAGGATCTGTTTATGAATGAAAATATCATGCAACTAAAATTATATGGTGGAAGCATCTTCTGCAAGTGAGACTAAGCTGGGATTTCCTCTTTTTCCTGTGGTTGCTTATCACTGTGGTGCCAGGCAATGGGGAACACTGTGAATACTGGGACATGTGGAGGTGCAGTGCCTTTCCGTAAGGTGTTTGCCTTTGAGAAGCACAGAGAGACCCCAGGCCATGAAGGGGAGCCAGGTCTACCTACTGTGTCCTGTCACCACCATCTTCCCAAGCCTCAGATGTTGGGTGGTCAGTGAAGGTCCTATGATGGGCTTTCAGCTGCCTCTGCCATGGGTTGCTTTTGGGATCCTGGAGAATATGTTCCTGTTGTAGGTGTATTATGGCTTAAAGGCATTATGGTGGGGAGACTTGGAAGACCCAACGCTCTTAGAGATGACACGAGTTGTGGTGCATACACAGTATTTGGCGCTGGGCTATAGCACCCATGAGTCGTACCCAACTGTGATTTGGTTTATCAGGTCAGACAGCAAGGCAGCAGTACCTTATTTTTAACACAACAATCAATCCCAGCTTCCCCTTGTTGAGCAGGTTTCTCACTGCAGCAGACACTTGAAAATAAAGGAGAAGAAAAAGAAGAGGGAAAAACGGCGGGTGGGGGGAGAAAAGCATATGAAAGAACCTGAAATCAAAAAGCCAGTCTGCAAAGCTCCTAGACTACTCAATAGCGAATCCTTCACTGTCCTATACACAGTTTCAGATTTGTGCTCAAACTTAATCTATTGGTCACAACAATATGAACTAGATAAGATTTAGCCTTCTTTATTGCCTCCTGAGCTCTCTGAAATTCAGCAGAAAATGGGGTTTGCATTGAACAAACACAGATTTTTATCTATTATCTTCATAGCCCAAGAAATATCAGTTGGTGTGAGACATTATGGTGGGGACTGATGCCACCCTTGGCTCCCTGTAGGCTGCTGTGTCAGCATTTCTGAGGCGACGGCCCGTCAGATCCACTCAGTGTTTATTATGCAGCATTAAGCAAAGAGAGATTTGAAAGTTCAGTGTTCTCTGGCAAATAATTTAATTTTGGCTACTTTTGCAGTGGTTCTTAGAAGCTTATATAAATGGATTTTCAACAAATAGAAGTCTCAGGCTTTCATGCAGGTGTGAACAATACCTGAGGTGGAAGGAGTCTCTTGTAAACCATCTTGTGAATAGCTGCAACATCACTCAGTGCCATTAAACTCCCTCCTCCTTTCTTCTCTGACAGCAGCTGAAATGGCAGAGCTTGGTTTGGCCAGTACTTTGCATCATTTATAGCGATGCTGCTAAATGCTGGGCTGAAATGGATGGTAGCTCATCTTAATTTGCATGATTTAAAATGCCAGCTCGGTTTAATGTAGAGCAGCTGGTATATACTTAACTCCTTCAGGAGAAAACTTTAATACCAGCAGATCGCATTATCCAGGGCTACACTACATTTATTTATTTATTTATTTATTGCCTGTCTTCACTGCTTCCCAGAACATTTGTGGAGATTGTTTGCACAGCACTGGGGAAGGGCTTTGCTCTTTGTAGATATTTTTGTATCTCGCAGAGCTCACAAAGAAATTGGTCCCACTGTGTGGTAAACACTTGTTGCAATTTCCTGAGCTTCTGCTTACACTGACCTTAGCTGATAGGACTCTAAATTAAGATGTGACATGATGAAGGATGGCGAGATTAGTTGGAAGAGGGACAGGTGTAGAGACCTGGATTACATGGATTACTGCACACTCAATTTCTTAGGGTAAAATTTCAAGGTTGAAAATGTCTAATTGCACAATTATGGAATTAGGATGTGCCACGCCATCCCTTGGGGTCCTGTGCCAGCAGCCGGAGTCACCTTGTGTGGGAAGCAAGAGTTGGAGGATCAAAGAATTCCAGCGCTCCCCTAAAATAATTAGCACAGCCTCAGTGAGAGGATGGAGGGAGCATAATCTTTTAATACCAACCCTTCTCAAAATTGACCTTGTCACAGACAGATTCAGCTTCTCACAGAGGAACAGATGTGTGATACGGTCACTCTTACTGCGTCAGAAATGCTGGCACAGGATCTCATCCTCTGCCAAAATTGTCTTGCTTTTCCATAGGCGATGCGTCTCACACTGCAGAGCTCTGAATGTGCCTTTGGACGAACTCTGGAAATCTTTTATTCTCTTGAGTCGTGACTTGAGGTGATGTTTCTTCTCATGGAACAGCAGTTTCAAATGGTCAGCCCTGAAGACCATCATTAGTTTGAAGCACAAGTCGTTAAGCTAGAGAGAGAACGTATCTGTTTGGTTCTTTTGACATGCATAAAGCCTTCAATATCGCATCTGAAATTTAAGTCCTATTACCCTTTATAAACTTTTTTGTTAGAAGATACCATGTACTTATTTGATTGACATCGGTGCTGTATCTGGTGTATAGGACACGAAAGTCATGTCACTACAACCTAAAGGCCAAATCTTCCCTAATGAAAACTGATTATTGTCTTTTTTGTTGTGAAAGCGAAACTACTAAGAAGGTGATGTCCTATAATCTTCTTCTACAAATGTAGACAAGATAAATTGCCCTCAGTGATGAAATACTTTGTTATTTCATCTTATGTTGTCCTTGTGTGAGATTGTTAACATGCCTGCCTGCTGTAGAAGATTACAGCCCTGTATTATATAGCCAAATTATTTATGTGATAGTGTATTTATACCATAATTAGTTGAACATCTGAATGTTTTAGATGCGTAATATCAAATAATTTCAGCCATTTGAGGAAAAGGCTCACCAATGATTACTCTTAAAGGCAGTGAATTTAGCTAAGCAACATGTATCCATCCATTAAATAACTAGAAACCATTTAGTGAGACAGTTTAGAAGGTGCTGCTATAGCCGAGGTGGAATAGTGTGGATTAGTAATTGGTTGTCAGACACCAGGTCAAAACTTCAAACAAATAATGCTCTTTGCGTTTACCAAGTCTGACTCTAGGCTTCTGGAATGGGAGCAAATTAGCCAACTTTTCATTGATACTGTGTGTGAGAGCTGACTTTGTTTCAGTAAATCCTCATCAACCAAGTTGCTTGAGTGTTTTCAGTATTGTTTGTTGTCTCTTTAACACTAAGGGACAAGTTTGTTTCTTTTAATGCTTTTCCATTGATTTATACAAACTTTTCAGGCATCTAGGCTTGACCTCTAATGCTTAGTATTTCATTCCTTGCTATTTTCTACCACAGATATTTTTAACTTGCTGGATTTAGGACTTTTCCAGCTGGTCAAAAGGTTAGGAAAGCCAGTTCCACCAGACTGGACATGCTGTGAAAAAGCTTGAAAGAATGATAGGACTAGTTTTTATGACACCTTCATTTTGAGCTGTGCCTTCCTGCCAAGAAGGGTGTCGGCCATCAAAGGACAGGGAGGATGTAGTGGTGAGTGGGGGAGCCCTGAAGACCTACAGGCCACCAGCCTGGCTTCAGAGAAGCCACCTCATTGCTGCCTGCTGCAGTTTGTCAACAGCAACTCCCTTATCTTACAGGTGTTCTGTGGAGATAAATCCATTATAATTCCAAGCAGCTCAGGTAAGTGATACCTGAAGCCTTGAAATTACCTTAAATAGCTAACTATGTGACTCTTAAGCCTTCATGCTTCAGTTTGAACTGCTTTTTCCTTATCATTGACTTTTTTTTTTCTTAAGATAATGCTTGAATCAAAACAAGAGGTGCTTGATTTAAAATCCTTTCCACTAGTGATTTATGGATTTTAATAAAACTTTGTTAGGAGAAAGTTCTCAACTATAACAGGTATCATTACTTTTTTGGCTGTGCTTTCTGAAAACCGTGATTTATCCTTTAATGCTGAAAATAAATTAAAGAGAAGATGAGAATCGAAGAGCTGCATACGCTATTTCAAATTATAATGAGTTTGTGGGCTGTGGGTTACCATCTGCACTCCACTTCGATGCCATCTGCCCACATGGAGAAAATCACCAGCAGAGAAAACCGGAGGATGTCCTACAATTGGAAGCCACATAACCACCAGTTACATATGAAGACCTTGTGAGGTTTGTAATGAAACCCCAGCCTTTGATAGTAGTGCTCTGAAAAGGAAAAGAGGAGCATTTAAAAAAAATTTTGGAGGACTGGAAAAGGGGATTTTAAGTCCCATGAATTGCATGATTGACCACATTAGTAGAAGCAAGGAATCTGCAGAGTGTTAATTCGTAGCATGTAGCACAGTCAACTGAGAACTATCTGTGAAGGCTGAAATTATGCTAATTTATGCAGTTCACATTGCTACTGCAGTTTAAAAATAGCTTCGTTTCTAGAGAACCAGAGCTACCGTATTGCTCCGTGCAGCAGGTTGACTTAGTGTTTAGCTTGCAAATTTTACTGGTTTGAATACAGTGTGAAACCCTACTTATGTGGTCTTTTTTATGTGGAGGTCCAGCCGGTTATACCACATTGCATTGCTTCCATTCAGGAGGCTGAAAGGAAAACATCGGTCCTCTACCTCAGAAATGGCACAGAGGTATTAGTGGATGCTGTGAATACCTGCAGTGGTAGGCCTAAGGCTGAATAGTTCAGATTAAAGTTTGTTTTCGGGTTTTTGGTGTCTGGGTTTGTTTTGCAGAGCTTGACAGCCTGTCGCTCATATGCATGGTGCTTTGGAGTACCTTGAGGAGGTATTTGACTCGCCTTCTACCACTCTACACATCACAATTTTCAGTGCTTATGGGATGCAAGGGACAAAAAGAGAGGGGGGAAAAAACCTCTCCATGTATCAGTTGTGCTTAAAACTGATTTTTAAGTTGTCATATTGAAACTGAATTTCCAATGAGTGTGGGTGAAAGTGTGAAACAACAAGCATATCACAGCTGGAGTCAGTGGGTAATTTCATATTCTGATTTCTTATTTTAAATTCTGAAGGAGCTAGAATATATGTTGCAGTTAAAGTCATAATTTAGCTTTACGAATACAAATGCAGATAACACTGGGACTGGTTTTAAAGACCAAAGCAACTCAGGACAACAAATGTTCCTCTGACAAAACCCATTGGCAATGGGTTTTGCTCAACCAGATTATAATCTATCCAGTGGCTTTACATCTGCATAAATTTTCCTTGCATCCTAAGGATGAACGTGCTCAATTTTAGAAGGCTACAGCAGTGGATGGAGACCAAGAAAATAATACAATTCCCTTTCCTCCTACCACCTTGTGGTATCTGCAGTCACATTTCCTTTCCCAGTCTTAGGATAAGACTTTGGATAAAGTGAATGCTTCAAGCCCTCCCCTATTTAGTGGACATCCCTTAACATTTTGCAGCTGGCTGCTTCTCCTTCCCTCCCAGTCAGCTAATTTGGCTCTTCCAGATTACACTGGGTGGGACTGGCAGCAGCTGTTGCTTATCAGCTATAAGAAGCTGCCCATGGGAGCTGGGTTCCTCCCTGCTGCTTCCTAGTGTATCTCTACAGCAGGGAGAGTCTGAATAGAGCCTGTTCTTGTGCTGGAAGAAATAGGAGGCTTCAGGTAGGTGTTTGTTCTAGAGAGGGACCAAGGTCTGGATTCTCTGGATCATTGCACTGTGTGGAGCTGGTAGGGCTTTATGATTTATCATGTGCATCTAAATCAGTTGTTATCTTGTAGGTGAAACAACACATAGGAAAGAGATGGAGCTGGATTCTCAGACAATTTAAGATGATCAGTTGTGGATATATTTTGTTACAAATTTTTCTCTAATTTGGCTCAGGAATGACTGCTGACCTCTGATGGGGACCCATAGCTGGTGTGGGAAGAGATGTGTTAATCCAGCTCATTTGCCTGAAGAATCTTAGAGAACAGTGGTTACAATGCAAATTATCCAGGGTCTGCTTTGGGATTGTATAAAACGTCTCTTGACTGGGTCAGTAAGTTGATCCATGCAGGCCAGCAGCGTGGCTGGCAGGCAGAGGTTGCCTCCTGCTCTTGGTGGTGCTGGAGTTGGGAGTTACTGGCAGTCTGCAGCCATTCAGCACTCAGGATCAGCCTGGAAGTAAGTCTGAAAAGCAGATGCAGATCAAAGACTATTATTTTTGCCTACATTATTGTAATTCTAATTGGGATACTGGTGAGATCAGGTGAGAGATGTAACTTTATATATGAATTTACTTGGGAATATATTCCTTCTACAACTCAGTTTAAAAGAAACCCCACAGATTTGTCTACTAAACTACCCGAGTAGTTTAGGAACTGTAGTCCTGGATGAGGGCAGATCGCTTTTTGATTTACAGCATCATAATCTAGTGTGATGTCTGCAGCTATACTTGTGTTTGCAATGGTAATTAATTTCCATGCATCAAGGCAGCTTTGCCTCTTGATCAAATTTTAAGAAAATAATTGATAAAATAAGATCATCAAGTCCTAACCCACTGATATAGAAAACTATTGAAAACTGAGGAATACAAGCACCCTTTTTGATCTAGCTTTCTGTCCAAATACGGGCCTGGTGTATTTCTGTTGTTCTCTGGTCACCAAAAAGCATCATCTTTTTCTGCATTTTTCAGGTGTTGTGTGATTTGGGGCATACATGTGGTGTTTGGACAGTGAATTAGGAGTGTGTTGCACGCTATTACATGAAAGTAATAGCATCATTTCAAAAGGAAGTTCCATGAAGTTACAAAAGAGAAGGAATAGTGTCTTGTGATAGAAGAAAGTAATTTAGTGGCTTACAGGTAATGGGAGATTCAGGGGTACAGTGTGCCTTCTTTGATCCAAAGTACACCTAAGGGGGGGTTGGTTTGCAGAAGTGAGTGAGTCTAATGGATAGCCTGCATGAGAGTGCTGTGCCTTCCGCACAGAAAAAGCAGGGTTTGTGAGGCTGGAAGGGATCATTCGTGGTTTCTTGGAAGCTGCTTACATTTGACTTGATCTTTCGATTGTCTAATTGAATAGGAATAGAAGTGGGGTCTCTTTTTATTATATATGGTTAGTCTGATACTGAATTGAACTGCTAGCAAGTTAAGAAAAGAAAAAACAAACCAACTGAGGCGAGGGCTGAGTGACAGGAAAAGGGGTACTAATTAGCAGTTACTGCAGCGGGCTCGCTGTGGGCCGGGTTAGCTGGGCTGCTATTGCCACCTGGTGGTGTTGAACTGAACCAAACAAAACCTCCTTTTCCTTCAGTCCTCTCTTCAGAGGAGTTGCGTGGGATTAAGTAGCTATTTGATATCGATTGGAATTATTATAGGTGTACACTGATAATCCTTTCAATGTTTTTTTTTTTTAAATCTACTGTATTTTATGGCTGTAATTTAGTTTGGGCATAGACAATGTTGTAAAATAAAAGCAACTGAGGCAGGGATGACCTAGCGGTTAGTGTTTTCATTTCTTTTAATTGATCCTCAAACTTGATTGTATCGGGTTCAGTGTTGGTGCTCAGCTTCCAGCAAGTAACTTTCCTTTGAATTACCAGACACAAGTACTTGTCTGGCTGGAAGTCTGTAAAATAAGTATGATTTTGTGAATGCAGAATCTGGCTTTCCTGGTACAGGGTGACATGACAGAAATTGAGCAGGATGTTATGTCATCCCAGCCTCGGAGCATTTCTGCCAGAAACATGCTGGGATTTGGTGGCATATGGAAAGAGAGTTAATGAATATTTCTGAATTGCTTCAGCATTGTCCAGTCACTGAATTAGCAGTGCAAATTTAATTTCCGTGAGTGATTAGTGACTTATCTTGTCGAAAGTAGTGGATCATTATCAAATTATGACTTTTTTGCACTTAACGTTAAATGACTTAATTGTTCTTTCATTATATAGAGTTTTATTGCAGTCCTTTTAGTAGGGGAATACAAGTTAAGTCGTAGTCACAAAGGAAAAAGGAGAGCCTTGTTCAGCCCCTTGTGTTTAGTGACAAAACCACACTCTGTAGCTTAATCTGTAGATTCTCTGTCTATCCAAAACATCTGCATCTGCCAGAGAATTCCAGAGCTTTCTAATGTTTTCCAGTGGCGTAGGTTATTTGTTATAAATCTTTCAATCGGCATTTAAGAGCTAAGGTTATCTTTGTCACGTATGGAAATTGGATCTGACCTGTGGTGGGGGTCTGACCTATGTGTCTCTTTCCCTCTGTTGGAGCTGCCATGTACAATGCTACACAAATCTCTGTTTCAGGGAAAAAAATGCAAATCCGTTAAAGGTGCAAGCTTTTCCTTAGGATTTTGGCTGAAAAATTCAATACATTGTTAAGATCTTTCAGAATGAAAGAAAATAATTTTAATTGTTGAGGAAGAGGGAGAAATAAGGACAGTATAGCTGCTTCAAATTGTATCATCTTTGGGCTTCAAAGAAGCATTCCAGGACTCTTTGTGTTTCAGAGGCATCAGGTCCTGTAACACCGTCAGAATCCAGAGTACCAGCCAAATGGCCCATGGCACCCAGCAGTGCTGCCCAAGAGCAACTGCGCAAATCTCCACTGGCCGCAGACCAGATACAAGGACTGAGACCAAACGTATAGACTCCTGAAATGGTTGTAGGGGCCACTTGGAGTAATTCTGACTGTGCTTCTCCCATCACCAAAGTCCTTTCCTCAATTGTTTTTACCAATCCTGTTAATAAGGCTAAGTGAGCTGATTTTAGAGGACCTGCAATACATCTACATGGCTTACTTTGTGTACAAAGTCACTTGCCTCACAAATGGCAAGTGCAGATTTCACTTGGCGCTTTCAAGCAGCCTGCTCGCTGTCATTTTCGGCTCCAGGAATCCATTCTGGCTAGAAAATATAGCTATTTTGTAACTTGCTGTTCTGTATTGTTACTACTAAGGCTTATTTGGTTTCTAGCTTATTAACAGTAATCGTAGTTCCACCTAGAAACAGTTAAGCCAGCAGGAAGCAGAACAGTCTTTTTGTCTGTCATTTGTTAACAATTTCAGTTATTAATATTCTCTGAAATGGAAGCTAGAACTTATTTTTCATGTGCAATGGGTTGGGTTTTTTTTCCCTTCTGGTTTGTATGTGCCTAATCTCTGTAGTACTTTGAAAATGAATTGCATTGCAGCAGTCCAACACATGCTGCTTACAGTGATCCTGGATTGTAACATGCAGTGAAAGTGAACGAAAGCAAATATATTGAATTTGAGGTGTCTTTGCTTTAGCAAAGGCTTTATTTGTAACTGAACATTTCTAGTCTTTTATGTGGTTCTGCTAGCACACCAGAGAAGAGCATCATCCTTCCAAGCCCTCCTATGGACGTCTTCTCTCTCTCCTTCATCCCAGGTTCTGCTCCCACTGGATGCAGCAGGCAAAAGGTGCTGGCACAAAGGTGACCACTTGAGTTGGGTGCAACATGGGTCTTTAGGTGGCTGTCACTGCCCCTGTGAGTGTATGGTTTCTCTGTTGAAAGACAGGCAGTGAGTGGGGTATGGGCAGCCCCCAGGGCAAGAAAGAGTTGTCCTCCTGTACTTGGCACTGGTGAGGCCCCACCTTGAGTACTGTGTCCAGTTCTGGGCCCCTCACTGCAAAAAGGACACTGAGGTACTGGAGCGGGTCCAGAGAAGGGCAACGAAGCTGGTGAGGGGTCCAGAGAACAAGTCTTATGAGGAGCAGCTGAGGGAACCGGTGTTGTTCAGCCTGGAAAAAAGGAGTCTGAGGGGAGGCCTTCTTGCTCTCTACAGCTACCTGAAAGGAGGTTGTAGAGAGGTAGGGGTCACTCTGTTCTCCCAAGTCACAGGCAATAGGACAAGAGGAAACGGCCTCAAGTTGCACCAAGGGAGGTTCAGATTGGATATTAGGAAAAATTTTTACACTGAAAGGTTTATTAGGCATTGGAACAAGCTGTCCAGGGAAGCAATTGAGGCATCATCCCTGGAGGTATTTAAAGGCAGGTAGACATAGTGCTTAGAGATATGGTTTGGTGATGTTTTTTGTCAGTGTTAGGTTGATAGCTGGACTAGATGATCTGAAAGGTCCTGATCAACCTAGACAGTTCTATGATTCTGTGGCGCTTTTCTGAAGCGTTAGCAAGATAAAGGATGAGGGATAAAGTAGGCACAAAATAGTATTTCAGACCTCACTCTTAAAATCAGACATGACTAGCTTAGCATTGTCTCATATTTTAGGCACTGTTATACAGCACTGGAAGACTCATCTGCATTTTATTTCTGCCTTCTTACACAGTCACATATGAAAATCTGGTCACTGAATTGCAGGCTGAAGGTCACAAGCACACAGAGATTTGTGAGGCTCTTTCTGGGCAGCTTGATATTGCTCTCTGAAGTAAACCTGAAAGGAAAATGTTTCCAGCCCTTCTGGTAAAAAGAAATAAAGATAGCTTGCAGTGCTGACTACTGCAGTTGTATTTTTACTGGAATGAGGAATGTACAATTCAGGACATACCCCACAGGACTGAGTAAAATATTTGCGTTGTTTTATTCTGCAGGTGAGATGTACAAAATGTAGATGTTGACTTGGACACCACAAAAGGGCTAAAGGAGTTTGCAAAGTAAACCAACCAAATAAATAATTAGTCTGGCTTATACCTCATTAGTTATTTTCATTTAGGCAATTGTGTTGATATCCTTCAAAGTTCTTGGGTGTGATGTGAACAGAAAATAAATTGGAGCACAAAGATAATGTTGAGACACCTGCAAAAAGCTAGGTTTTGCCTTCAACTTGGGAGCTAAAGCTTTTTATTTATTTTCAATATTAGGACAGGGAACTGACCTGTTAAAAGTCAATTAATCAATCACGTGAAGCCATCTCCTGTTGGAAATATAAAACACTGCTGCTGAAGTACTACATTTTCATCTTCACAGGAAAAAAACCTCATGCTATGATTTGTATTCTGCATACTGGTTTCTTTGCATGCAATTTCATCCTCATTATGGTCTAATCAAGAATGCCTGACAGTAAAAGCAGGCTTGAGGAGTAGAGAACTTGAGCTCATCCTGCCATTTCTACAGAGTTTTTGCATATCTCTGCTCAGTTTTTTTGGAAGGTAAAAGATTCAAGTCATCTGGAAAGTAAAGCTTGACTGGCTGAAAAATTTTGGAAGAAACCCCACTGAGTCAGAGGAACATCCTCTGAGGCACGCAAAGGTCACTAAAGAAGTTAGGTCCAACTTGCGGTATGAATCTGCGGGCGTTGCCCTTATTTTTCCAAGTCTTTCACTGGCATAATACATTGGATTTTGGATAGACACGTTTGCTCAGTGTAAACCTTGAGATCTGATTTTTGCTTCCTCTCACAATAAATCCCACTACTATACCAGGCTTACTGGGTAATGAGTCTAGGGTTTATTATGAATCTAACTTTAAAAATGCTAACATTGTGGTTGCAACGAGCACATTTTAGGATGTTCACAGCATAGTTTCACAGCATTTTAAAATCTGTTTAATAGCTTAAATGTAGTATTAGAATCTCCTCCTTTGGGCGTGGCCTGACATCAGTGAAAGCATATATAATAAAAATAGTAAATGTTTAATTTCATGTTATAAAAGAGGTCTGATTCTTTTTTGTCTCACAGCTTATGTGGTTGCTGGTTACAGAAATTGAATATGAGGGTCAAATGCTAATTTTCATGGTTAAACTTCAAGCCAAAGTAGAGGCAGATCCAATGTATCTTAATTGGAATTTTTTTTTCAATCATTGTATTAAGGTACATTCCAAACAGACTGATAATAATTTTAGTACAGAGCTGTAGACAGCTAATTAGACACCCAGACAATGTGAAATGGTACAACCCAGGGGTAGGGAGGAGGGTCAGAATTGCCTTGTGTTCTAATATGACTTTATAACTAAAAACCTATTAAGTGTTTAAGTGAACTCCAGAAAAAATGCTGGTCTTATATTCTTGGACAGACATCCCAATCTAGTCTTGATAAATAATTTATCTTAGTAAATCCTAATTACTTTGTTGAAATCAGACTAGGCTGCAAATCATAGCCTAGATTTGGCCAACATAGGGAGTGAATTAAACTGATTAGCACTTTCTTTGCCACTGTCATGTCAATATAGATCAACTCATTTTAGAACAATTTGAAGTAGGCGGAAAACGGTAATATAACTCATTTTGACATTCGTGAGCTCAGGATGTTCTCTGTTCACTAGTCAAATATGAAGTAAACTCAGCAAAATGCTCCTGGTTGTTTACAATGGGGCATCCTCTGGCCTCTTCCTGTTTATTCACTTTATCATATTTTGAGATACAGAAAAATAACAATGCCAGTGAGCCATGGCAGTAATCCTTAATGATGATACCATATGGGAAAATAAGATGATAGAACCTATATTCATAGCTCTGTACTATTTTAATAATCCACCAAAACCATAAACCGAGTTGATTAACTTTTACAGTAGAACTTTTGTGTTCATTTTCAGGCAAGTAATAATCCCTTTGGAAGACTAGAAGCATCAACTTCAGTGACTAGAAAAGCTTTGCGTAGATAAAAGTTGTTTTCAGGACCCCTACGTAGGCAGCTCAGCACCCTTTAGAGCAATCCTCCCCTTTTAAAGTGGTAGGAATATGTTGAGATTTGGATGTGTATATCCAGTGTCATGAAGTAGAATTTACATTTCTATTTGATACAGCCTAGAGCACTCTTTCATGATAAATACCATCTTCATTTCTTTCTTTGCCATTGGCATTCCTGCTTCTGTCCTCAATACTGTTCCTTGCATGTATGCAATCCAGCCTACAGAGACAGAGCAGCTAAGGAACATCTTTAGTTGATTTGTAGTCTGCTGCAAACTCTTTTGAGCTTGCAGCTATCTTGGTGTTTTCTTAATTGACAAGATTGAGGACATGGTATGCAGTATGTATGAAGCATGAAAACTGAGACAGAAGTTGAAAGCAACTGGCAAAGATGAATTTCAAGTATTCTCAAAAAAAAAAAAAAAGTGTGGAAATTAAGCAAACTTCCAGTTATTGGACTTAATCTAAGACATGTTAAAAAATCCCCAAATTTGAGGATTGGGGAAAATTCTGCAAGTACTTAATTCCTTGATACTTCTACTATTACCCAACTGCCCCTCTGCATAGGCAGTAGTACAGAAGGGAAAATTGCAGCTGCCCAGAAGCACAGTGAGCCGGTGGGATGCTGGCAGAGGAGGTGAGAGAAAAACAACTGGAAGTGAGACATGAAAGAGCAGAAGTAGTCCAGACAACTTGAGAGAGAAGTATTTGCTTTAACGGGCTCATCTTTTAAGATGTTGAAATACTATGGAACTATACTTTGAAACTTTCAGTTACAGCACATCTTGTATGTAGGTTTCATACTACTTTTATCTTTAGAGTTCAAGAGATTACCAAAGGAGACATGCACTGTGTTCTGTCATTAAGTAAGCCTCTAATTATTTAATTCCTTGTATCTTTGTTTTGTAATGTCAAATTAGCACTTTTCTGACTGCAGCCTGCCATACCACCATGACATGCACAACTAATACTTCTCTGCATGTAGAGAAAGAATCGGTGCATTCAACTCTGAATATGCAAAAGAAGAAGAAATCATTCCTGCTGTGCATGATCATCTCAAGTAATTGTGTTTTTCACAACCGTGTTCCCTGTGTTAAAAAAACTCTTGGTTTCTTGGTCTAATTTCTTACGCAAAAGGTTTGCTACGGTTTACAGAGAGCTTATGGGAACTTTCATAATCCTTATTGGCTGGGCTACTGAACAAATTGTGAATTTATTGAGGAGAGAGAGGAGGGTCATAGCATCCTTGTTGCCAATTTAAGCATAAGACCAGTGGTTTTCCTCTGTTTCCACATGCCCAGTTATTTATGATGAGTGGGCTTTCAAAACCCCTTGTTGTGCAACAGCTGGGAAATTGCCTTTCTGTAGCTACAATCCTTCACCAAGAGCTTTCCCTCATCATGCTACTTGACATTTTGGGTAACAGATGAGATCTACCCCAGCTCTGCCATCCTTGGCAATGCTGGTCTTTGACCAGTACCCTTCCAGACTAAGAACAACTATTTTTCATGAAACTATAGACTGCTTTTCATAGCCTGTGTTTATATCTCAAAGTTGTTTTCTTCAGGGGAATGACTACAGCTAATGACCGAAACAGAGATGACTCATCTCTGAAGACCTGTCATCTATCCCTTTAGAGGCTGGGGAATGGGGTTAACAGAGGGCAATTCTGTGGGGCCATCAGATTTACCAGGGGTAAATTATGCTTGACCAATCTGATAGCCTTCTTTGATGTTATAACTGGATGGCTGGATGAGGGGAATGCAGCAGATGTCATCTACCTTGACTTCAGCAAGGCTTTTGACACTGTTTCCCATAACATCCTCATAAGGAAACTGAGAAAGTGTGGGCTAGATAAGGGGGCAGTGAGGTGGACTGAGAGCTGTGACAGGACTCAGAGGATAGTAATTAATGGAGCAGGGCCAAGTTGGAGGCCTGTAACTAGTTTTCCCCCTAGCTCAATACTCGGTCCAGTCTTATTCAACATGACCTTATCCATCAATGACCTGGACGACGGGACCATGTGTATCCTCAGCAAGTTTGCTGATGATACCAAACTGGGAGGGCTAGCTGACATTCCAGAGGGCTGTCTTGCCATCCAGTGTGACCTGGAAAGGCTGGAGAGCTGGGCGGAGAAGAACCTGATGAGGTTCAACAAGGATAGCATCCTGCACCTGGAAAAGAAGAATTCCGGGCACTGATACAGGTTAGGGGCAGACCTGCTGGAAAGCACTTCTGAGGAGAAGGATCTGGGGGTCCTGGTAGATAGTCAACTATCCATGAGCCAGCAACGTGCCCTCGTTGCCAAGAGGGACAATGGAACCCTGGGCTGCATAGTGAAGAGTGTGGCCAGTAGGTTGAGGGAGGTCATTCTCCCCCTCTACTCTGCACTGGTGAGGTCACAACTGGAATTACTGCATCCAGTTCTGGTCTCCTCAGTTCAAGAGAGGGAACTACTGGAGAGAGTCCAGCGTAGGGCAACAAAGATGATTAAGGGATTGGAGCATCTCTCTGATGAGGAAAGGCTGGGAGAGCTGGGACTCTTTGGCCTGGAGAAGAGAAGGCTGAGGGGAGACCTTACTAATGCTTATAAGTACCTAAAGGGTGGTTTGAAGGAGGATGGGGCTGAATGCTTTTCAGTGGATCCCAGTGACAGGACGAGGGACAATGGGCACAAGCTGGAAGATAGGAAATTCCATTCAAATCTGAGGAAAAACTTTACAGTGAGGGTGACAGAGCACTGGAACAGGCTGCTCCACAGCGTAGTTCCTTTCTCTGGAGATTTTCAAGACCCGCCTGGATGCAGTCCTGAGTAACATGCTCTAGGCAATCCTGCTTCAGCAGACGAGTTGGACTAGATCTCTAGAGGTACCTTCCTACTCTGACAATTCTGTGATCTCTTGGTTGATCAGGGGAGGCAAGGGGAACTGCCCAAGGCTGTCCATGATGATAGCAGATGCTGACTCTGAACCAGTAATAGGAAAAGCAGGGCAGTGCTGAAAGCTTTCAAAAGTAATGATTTAATAACCAAAAGTTAATGGGATGGCCCTGTTCATCCATTAACATTGTTCTGTGCCATTGTCAACAAGCTTGGAACAAGCCTGGTCTTCTTGAACTTTGAACTTACTTGTGTAGTGTTGAAGATGCAAGTTCTGAAGGCAGTGATGGAAACTTAAGCATGAGGAGTGCAACCCCTCGCCGCCCCCTTGCCTAATACTTCTTGAAATCAAATTAGTTGGGAAGGCTGTGATTTATGGCACTTCCATCAGTAGTAAATTGACTACAACATTTACAGGCAAGCTACTCTATGGATTCAACTCTAAATGCAGCCTTTTAGTTAGTAAAAGTCACTATATATTTCTATATATGTATACATACATAGTTTGGAAATACACATTTCTGATGGAATCTATTGGATAGACCCTTTTGTTCACAGAATTTTGTGCTCTTGAGTTAGCTACTGCTTGATTTAAGTTAATAGAGAGTATAAAGGGAAAGATTTTGGCAAGAGGAACTAGTTGATGCCAGTTACTATGAAGTGTTCCAGGTAGCTAATCAAGGCTTGGAGTAACAGCTACTTTTTAATTAAATCTTAGCGCGTGTTCTTTCATGGGACAGGTTTTGGTGAGGAATCATTTGTTAGTACTGAGTAGCTTTATCTGCAGACTGTAATTTAAACACTTTTTCATACTCTTGTGCATCTGCTTAAGGGTTGCTTATTTAATTTTAAATTACTGTTTGTGTTAAGGGCATTTGGCAAAAACTCTGCAGAAACAGAGCGAAAAACCCTTTTCTGGCTGTATTTTAATTTTTCTATTAAAATAACCTGGATCAAGATTTAGTATCAAATATAGCAAATCAATCTATTTTTGTTTTATATTATTATTAATATTTTTTTCCTACAGAAATGTTTACCGCTAGTGGGTTTTTTGTACTTTAAAAGGGGATGCTGCCATGCAAGCTTTATTGAGTGTTATCTCCTAGGGGAAAATAAGCTGGGTTGAAGAAAGCACGTAGTCATTAAATGACTTTCTGTGCACAGTAGCACTTCATGGTATACAGCTTTTGATTGTACATGAAATGATCTGTTATGGATGTGGCTGTGCATAAAGCAGATGGTAGCTCTGTTTGTGCAGCTGGACAAGGTTCTCTTCACAAATGCTATCAGTATATTTAAGATGTCTTATTCTTTTCCTCTGCCTTCACTGATCTGAGAAGGAAAGCAGAGGTTTCATTGCATTTTTGAAATGGCAAAAAGCTTAAACAACATTGTACTTCACTAGTACTCTGATTTCTCACTTGTCTTTTTGACAAGTTTTTGATAGTTCTCTTTGTCTTTCATAAGTACAGTTTCACTGAATTTTATTTCTGTATCTCTTTTAGTTCTGGTGGCTGTACAAAATATTTGACATTTTTTTTACTCGTGTAAATTTGTTTGGCTGTAGTGAGGAAGCTAATACCTGCCTTGATTAAAGGGAATAACCTGTAAAGCATGAATAGTGAGTGGTCTTGGGGGTTTGTTAACATTTGTAGAACAACATAATGTGCTGGCTGATATTAGTGCTCAAGTGAGAGGTTTTATCCTTTGCTCTCGTAAATCTTGACCAGAGTGGGTAAAACTGAAATGCTCGCTGAGATTTAATTGTGTGAGTGATATTGCAGACAGAGAGTGGATCCTGTGAACAAAATATCCTGTCTGGAAACTCCTACAAGTAGACAAATGCTGTTGTAAACCACGTCTTCACTTCTGCCCTTGGGTATTGAGCAGAAGAGAGGGGAATGTGGAGAACCAGGACCATGCAGGTGAGAATAGCTGGAAGAGGCTCTGTTCAGTCATTTTCAGTGGCTGTTGCACTCGGCTCCCTTGGACCGCAGTGGGAATTGGCTGCCCTCCATCACTGGGCAGCCTAGTTAATAGTGTCAGCATCGCTTAACTGGTGGTTATTCAGTGTACTCTTATTTTTGTTACTTTATTTAGCAGCTTTTTCCATCATATTGTGTACTAGGTCGAGAAATTAATATTAAAAAACCCAAACAAACATAAACCCCACCTATTTCTTGGTGCACTAGTGAGCTGTTGAGAACAATCAGACTGGAACTTGGAATGGAACACAAGAAGTTTCCCACTGTTATATTCCTTTTAATCCTTGAATGCTGCTGGTTGTAACGTTGGGCTGCTGGCAGAAGCCGGGTGATAGTATAGATTCTAGCAGCCTTTATGCTGCTTTAACTTGTGTTGGTACGTGCATGGGAGGATCACCTTTTAGTGATCTGGGCCTAATAATGTGGAATTATCAAGCAGACATCAAAAGCTAACTAAATTGGTAATGTCAAATTTTTAAAATATTTTTCTTCTTACAGTTGTGGGTCTGATTTATTCAAGAGTTTGTTAAAGGAGTACAAAGGACGGCATTCTTTTGTCCATCTTCCCTTCTCTGGAAGAGTCACAGTTGTAGCAGTGCTTTATTTATAGGCCTCCTATTCCTCAATAGGCTTAAAATATACATTGCAACATCTTATATCAGAGATTGGGCTGCAAGGTAGGTTATTGGCATTGTGTGTTCCCTCTCATATACGACCTCAGACACAACCAATTGTGGGATCCTGGTTTCTTCTGCCAGTAAGACTTCTTGCTGTAACACCCTTTCTGCTTAGACCTCCTTGAGTCTTGCTAAAAGCAGTGAACTACAAAGATGTGTAAAGGTTGGCAGGAACAGGACTGTAACTAATTGATAACGCTTCCATGGGGATTTTAGAACTAACCTTTGATGATAAAGTAAGACAACAATGAATGTCATAATTCACTCTGATTTCCTCAATAAAACAGTCCATGTGACTTATCCTGAACTACTTTCATTTTTTAATTAGCTCATGTTATGTTGCGAACCCATATTTGACCTTACTCTTCTCTGATAAATGAAACGGAGCTTTTTGACTCTTGTCCTGTGATATGTATTTTTCAGTCTGTAAGTCATTCTTGTGGCTTTTCTCTGAAGCCTCTCCAAAGATTAATAAACATGTTGAAGTGTTGCACTGCACACAAACCAGCATTAAAACCAGCAGGTGATAGTAAAGCCTATTCTTATTTGATAACCTCTTCTTACACACAAGAATTACCTCTGTGCACACAATTGCATTTCCCCTATAACCACAGTACAAACCCTGGCATTGTGGTGGCACATCATATCAATGATGCTCTTTCCAAATCCCCAAGTCTTTCAAATTCATGGAGAGTCCATGGCCCTTTGACATTCTTAGTTTCTCATTGTCACATTATATTTGCAGTATCGAAACATCTTTTCATGGCTTAGCACATATGAGCTTCTTTGATCTTACTCCATTTCATCATTTACTTCTCCCATTACTCACCTGCCACCTGCGCATGTTGTAACTGTTTCATGCCCCCTTCTGGAGCTTGCTCACAAAAGTGGGGATGAAAATGATTCCTCTAAAGCACAGTCAAGCTGCTTGTTAATGATAATTTCCCATTTATCATGTATTTTCAAACCAGTTAGCTCATTTTCAGTCTAGTCGACATATGCCAGGTTGGTGTATTATTATTAGGGTTTTCAACATGTCGGGAGACATGAATGCAAAGAGCCTCCTCGCAGAATCATATCTGTATTATCACTTTCTTAAGCTTCTGTAAACTCAGCAGAAAATACCGGTTTAACGAGGCATGTTTTTTCTGAGCGATGTTCATTTGCCAGCAATACTACTCTCTGTCTCAGCTATTAATTAATTGAGGTTCTATCTCTCATTTTGTGCCTCTATCTGGGTCTAGTGGGAGGCTGATAGGTCTGTGACTATCAAGGCCACCTCATTCTTGGTTTATGAGCGCTGGTATCCATCATGAGCTGTCCTTCTGTCCTCTAGAATTTCCCTAGAACTGCTGAAAATCAAGATTACTCATTTGGGTAGCTCCGTCTTTGGATCCCCTAACACTTCTCTGTACAAGGTATCTTATCTGCTGGCTTGAAATTCAGAGACTGCTGTTCAACACCATTTTGAGGGCTTTTTTTGAATGAAAATTATTGTTTATTTTTTATTATGAACTAGTTTCCCTTTCTCTCCCACATCATTCATGGCAAAATATTGTTATATCTTCATGATTTTTAACCAGTATTTTAATTTTGTATATCCTTCCATTTTGTAAAGCATGAAAGGAGAACGTAAGCTGATTCTTGGCATTTAGTAAAAATAAATAAAAATCCACATTTCAGTGAACAGAAGATTTAAGTACTTTTGACCAAAATGCGTTGAAAAGCAGTAATGAAATTTTCTACTAATATGCTCCCTTTTCCAAATAAAAAACATAACAAAATATTATGCAATTAAAAAGCAAAAGTAATGGGTAAGTACAAGAGTGCGTCTTTGCTTAATGATTGGGGTGCAAGCTGTTAGGGCACATATTTTTCATAGGCAAACAATGGATTATTAGTGAACGGATTTCCCCGAGCTTTCTTTATAGTAAATGTTGCATAGACAATGACTGTATACACCGAGTTCATTCATAATGTCTCCAACACCTGTTTCCTCCTGTTTTCCCAACAGTTTTGTTTGGAAAGTGTTGGGAACTGGAATGATGTCTCATTAGAGTGCGGGGTATGCTGGGGACACTCATGTTTCTCTGTCATTGAAGACTTGCTAATGAATAACAAGCCGATTGTTTAGCACTTTAATAGGAATGTTTAGATGCCCATTAGAGCTGCAAATTATGTCCTTTTCTGGAAGTTCAACTTAATGTCATCATCTCCATGTCATCAGGTATATGTTGTCAAAGTTTTCTAGAGAGCTCTAATGCTTTATGGTTAAAGAATTCAAAAAGAAGCAAGTGCCCTGTTCTTGTTCTCTTTTGAAATTGGGCATTGTATGAGAAATGCATCTCCCAGATCTCTTGGCAAAGCCTGGGCGCGGCAATCAGGGAAGAACTCCTGCCGTGATGCTGCCAGGGGGCAAGAGGTCACACACATGGGTTTTACCAATTTCAATCCCAATCTTATCTCTTCCACTCTGTCAAAGGAGCCTAAAAGAAGATAGCAGGATGAAAGTCTTGCTTTTTAATGGAAGAAATAAATTCCGGTTACACCTGGCAACCCTATCAGAACTCTGGGGATCTTCATCCCAAATCAAGGCTGGTTTAGGAAAATCTATTAAATAAAAGCTTCTAAAAGCAACACAGATTTTTAATTAAGGATCTTAATTAACTTAAAAAGTGTTTGGGAGGCACAGGACTTACACTTTAACCTCGGGAGCTTTGCTTCATTAATATTTCAGACAGATTCTATGATTATGTGGAAGTGTATCTGTCCATGTTCAGCACGCTCAGTTGGGCCATAAAGGATAAAATGAGAAAATACTCCAAATCTGAGCCACAGTTCAGTTAATGTAAAAACAGACAGCAAACTGTATTAAAAGAAATGAGACTGGCTGTCTGGAGAGTAATTAAAGGCTATGTCTTTCCATCCATAGCTGGTCTTCTAATCTGCCTGCTTCTAGCTGGGCCCCTCTTTGAGAAGCAGGTTTGCCTCTACCCTGTTCCCTGGGCACTAAAGCAGCATGAAAAGACCCCAGGGACAGTTTCCCCCTGTGATGGTGGACAAGAACCTGTCATTTTCTGAGGCCTCTCCTTTGCTTCTCATAATCCCTGATTTCGGCACCAGGTTGAGGGTTGAATGAAAACATCTGGTGGCTCAAACTGGGAGAGCAGATCATCAACAGTCTTTTAAGAGGTTCAGGAGATGGCTGAGGGTACCCTGACTTGTGTTGTGGGTTGTTTTAGCCCTTTGTATAGGCTGCAGTCCTGCATGTGTCAAGTTCTTTGTGCCTCAGCTCCCTTGTTTTTTGTCTTGAAGTTGGTGTGTTTTTTGGAAGCAGAGCACAATCTTTGACTCATGATATTTATCCAGGTGCCAGCACATTGGTGGGAAGGCCTTGTGATGTTTCCACTGTGTCAGCAGTAAGGAAGGGACAAATTTTAGCTCAGGGAGGAGCGTTGCCATACAGGCACTGGTAGCTCTGCCGAGGTGCTGGTGAGATGCTCTAACAAAATTCTTTTGGCATCACAGCCAGGCTTCTCCCTCTGAGTGCATGCATGCATTCATTCATTCATGGGGCTGTCAGCAGGTTATTGTGTCTGGCTGTGACCCTCCTCAAGACCATACATCTTATGTTCAAGCCCTCAAATGGGCTATGACCTTCTTCTCTTTTGAATGTTGGAGGGATGACCTTTCAGCAGGGTACTTGCTTATGTAGAGGGCTGGCTGGGAAGATTTGGCTGTGCTAGGGCTTTGGTCCACGTTGGTGTGAAGCGAAAGAACAAAAGTTCTTTATTCTCAGGAAGGCATTCAAATTTTACTTCTGTGGTTCAAATGTAACCTGTATGTATAAAGTCTTAAATGCCTTCAACATGCAGCTTTTTCTATGTATTCCAGCTATGAAAATTGTAGGGGAATTCTTTTAGCAATGAAGGAATATGATTACTCTTTGTTTCAATAATTATTCCTTCTCCCTTACCACTTAATAATAATTAGAACAGGGTAACAGTTACAGAATTAAGGAATGAAATCCAAGTTATAGAAGCATAACTGTAAGGGAAAAGACTTCAGTAAAGAGACACGTGTTTTTCTTATGGAAATGTGTATGTGCAGAATTTCAAATGCTTATTACTAATTTATCATATTATTTCTTAAGCAACATACTAACGGGTATGTGAAACAGCCTAGCCAGTAAAATGGTACAATATGGGAAATTTTAGCAATCAGTTTGCGTATTTTTGGTCTAAGAAGCAGCCAGTTTAACGGACAGTCTGGGGAATTGCTTCAAACACATTTTTTCTTCCATAGTTCCTGATCATTCATTTGTGGTCTGGCAAAACCAAAGCCACTGAAGAAACCACCCCCCATCCCAGGTTTGGACAGCACTGGGCAGGGATGCACCTGGGGTGGATGGAGCTGCTGCTGGAGCCGCTGTGGTCTCCTGTGCCCCCACAGGCCTCCATCAGGTATAGTATCTTCTGCAGAGCAGAAGAGTGAGGAGCAACAGCCAGGATTGTGGTGTGAGGCTCCTTTCCCAGTGGTGATTTCATAGGACCTTGGGCAAGATCAGACGTGAATCTTCCCACAGTTCAGGATCTTGTCTGGACTGTGATGCAGGGCAAGATGCTTCAGGAGAACAGATGAGAAATTTCAGAAGGATGCAAGAGAAAAGCTTTGTAACAGTCTGGCATTTACATAGGTCTTTAATAGCTTCATCTTAAATATAGACAATGTGGCAATGTGATCTTGACATTAAATACAGGCATTCTGGATATTCTAAATACTTTTACTAATCTCTTGAAATGCAAAGTTTGTGTTTGTGAAGCTGGTCTGTGAATCAGTTGAATCATTTTGGAGGCATTATATTATTCTCTGTTTTTCCCCTTCCTTTTTATGAATGAAAAGTCTAGTACTTTCCCTTCCAGCGGATTAAGTATAAATACAAAGCTAGGTGAAAGCAGGATAGATTGAACTAACTAAATAAAGTAAGCCAGCTTTAAAAGGTGAGCTTTTAACAGTGTTAGGTTGTCAAACTCGGGAGAAACCCCCTGTAATTTAGCTGTTTTGCTCTAAAACGTGCCTGAGGTACCCTTAGGCATCTTCCTAAACCACAGCTCATGTGGAACTCTGTCCGTTTCTATTTTCAAATATGCTCTGGAAAGAGGTATTTCATCCTTTTGCCCTAGCTGCCTCGTTATGTCCCTATTTCCCTGCTTTTTTTAAAAAAATAAAAAAATAAAAAACCAAAAAACAACTCCCTGTTTTCTTGCTCGGTCCAGCCGGAGCAGAGGGAACCCCCCTACTGGAAGGGGTTAAAGGCGATGCTCTGCCGTGGGAGGGAGGGAAGGAGGGAGGAGGGAGTGCCCGCTGGCTCCCAGCTTCTGCCATCCCGGAGCTGGGACAGTCCGGATCATCCTGCCGTCGCCTTCCCGGCCTCTCTCCCCCCACCCCGAGCGATGTAGCTCGTCTGAGGTGAGCATCCCAAGGATGAGCGGCCACCAGCGAGGTGGCCCCCCGACTGGTATTGGTTGGTAGCCCCAGCAGGTGCCGAGCGGAGGACGATGAGCGTGATGCTGTGGCGGTGGGAACAGAACAACACCACCATGAAGCTGGTAAGGATTTCCGAACAAAATCTTGGGAAGCCTGGTTGCACCGATTGATGACTAAAGCATTTACACAGCGCTTGGTTTGCCCTGGGCGTTGCTCATTAGCAAACGGGAGCTTTTGTCTGAAAGAGGTACATAAGTACCTAATAAATCGGGAAATAGGTGGGCTGGAAGGGCTGATACTGCACCGATGTTCTCTCCAAGTGGAATGTTGTTTTGCAATAGGGTTGCAGCCAGATCTGTTACTCATTAGTTCATCTTTTGGACTGCTTTAGGTAGTTTTGCATTTTGTTTCATCTCTATAGTTAAGCTCATTTGAATGTAAGAATAGAAACATAGATTATGTGGATAGCTCACCCCTCACCTTCTTTCATTTATTGTTTCTCACTTTTGCTTCTTGGAAACAGTTTTCCTTTTCAGCCTTGCTAGAATAATTTTGTCAGCTGAGAGCATTTTGAGGGTTTGTTTGCTCAACAGTTTGTTCTTAAATTCTCTCCCCCGTCTCCCCCATTTTTTTTTTCCTGCCCATGAAAGTAAAACCCCACTGTTCCCTGAAGTAGAAAGCGTGTGGCTGCTTCATTCCTCCAGCATAAATGAGATCAAGAAACCCACGTATCTGCCTGTCTGTTTGAATTACTGTCTATAACAAGATTTAAACTCTGGTCAAAACTTAGAGAGACTTCCTATGAACAGAGGTATTTTTGAAGCTATTTGATGTAGAAAATATCAAGGCCATGGCTGTCTGAGATAACTCTAAAGTTATTTACCTTGTCTCTCTGTCAGATTACTTAAAGAAAATTACATTTCTATGCAATTTTTACGGGAAATATTTCTTTTCCTGAAAAGTTTGTAATAAAATTCCAGGATTTGCTGCAGGTCTAGTCCTTTATGTGAAAACTCTGTTGAAATCCATGTGGGAGTCAATGGTACCCAGCACCTCTTGATGTCAGGCTCTGTGATCACAGAAATGTATAGTGCATCTAGTAATTTAACAATCTGTTTTTACATATTTTCCGTGTAAGGAATGAGGTGATAAGCATGTGCTATTTAAGGAATATTCTGTTCTATGTAGCAAAGCAGCTCTTCACATGGGATCAGATAGTTTTGGATATTTCATGCATGAGTAGCCTCTGGAATAATGAATTTGTGAGCTGGCAGTGAAAATGTGCAGCTTAGTGTGGGGGTTGCCCAAGCTTGGGTTCAGCTGAAGCCAAGTATTTTGGAAAGGGATGTTAGAGTGAGCCCTCCCTCCCTTTTCTTATGCAAAGATCTCTTCAGGAAGCAGGGAGGGGAGAGCTATGTACGCAGGTGTATTAAGACATCTTTGCATATGCATTGGCTTTTAAACTATCCAGGAATGGATTTTGTGGGCAGAATAAGCACCTGCAAGAATACTGAGGGTATTAGACCAAGCAGAGAAAAGCAGATGTGAGCTCAGAAATTAAATAGCTGCTATAGTATTCAAGGCACAACAAAGTCTAACCAAGCAGTTTACAGACTGCTAGAAAAATGCTGGACTTATACCAGCTCCTTAGGCAGGTGAAGATAAGTATAAAAACCTTCACCCGATGCCTTGCTCCCAACTCCCTCTCATGTAAAGCAGCTGACATTTATTGCCCACTGTAATCAAAGAATTGTGGAGATTGCTCTTGTGGGGCCACCTTGCTGCGTGGTGGTGGAGTGCTTGGTGCTGCGGCAGGAAGAGCCAGGGGGACCTGGCAAGGCTCTAAGGTGCTTGGACGAGGTGAGCTTTGTGCAGAGCTCTTCCATAGGCCTTCGCTGGTCTGTAATGATAAAGTGGATCAAAGAAAGTCAACTTCATCATAATAATTACAAAAAAAAAGATTCCTCAGCTAAGTGAGTATCAGAGTGAATGGACCAGATGATGCTCAATGGAAATGTCTTAGGCATGTNAAAAAAAAAAAAATAGTTCTTAGGTGGCAACAATTATAAAGAGGAATTGAATACCAGAATAAAACTTTAAAATAAAAAGAATGTAAATGAATATATGCATATCTTGCCAGAAATAAGATTAAATGAGATGCCCTCAGCTATTTATCGTGGTACTTGGCTGCAAATGAAAATTTGCCTTTTATAACAATCAGTGAAGCTGTACTTTTCAGTTCTTTCTTTGGCCATGAAGTTTTATGTCGGATGAATTTATTGAATATGCAGTTTCTTACAGTTTCTTTGGCATAGCTTTTCAAAGGATGTCAAAGTATTTCACCAGCAGTTTAGAAAGGCTTAAAATAATTTCCGCTGGATTGCTGCTAGTGAGGAAGCCGACATGGGTCCCTACTTTACTGGGGAAAGGCAGGCACAGGCTCAGTCAACATTTTGGAACCAACAGCAGGGCTTTGGCAATTGTTGAGGGCAGGAACAGCATCAACATTGTGCTGGGTTGGACTCAGAATGGAAGGTATTGGTGTTTTTGGTGGAGTTGGTGAGGACTTAAATGATCCAAATGATGCCCACAAAGAACCGTGCCCCATTGATTCCTTTCTGCTTTCTCTCCCTCCTCCTCCTTTTGGTCAAGTGAGGTTTCTGTGGAAGAAAGAAAGAGAAAATGCTTGTCAGCGTCTGCTTAGGGTGAGCTGATTATGGCTAGTATACCAAAAATAACCAAATAGTATTGAAAGATTTGGGTGGTGACCGCAAGAATCACTTTGTGGTTGAAGGCGTAAGATTCAGCATGTAGAAGCTAATTTTTTTTCTGATTTGTAACATAGAGCTTTTTAGGTGGCCTGAGGCAAATCCCTTTGTCTGCTGTTGTCATAGAGTCCCTAAATATCAGATCCTGCAAGACTTAGTTTGGTTTGTAAAAATTAGGAAGTTGCCATAAAAGTGCAATGCAAAAGTAGATGTCTAACTCTGCTTGCAACTTGGTATTGGTAAATCCTCCTCCAAAATATTGCCCTTGAATAATTTTGGGGGATGGTAGCCTAATTTCTATCGCATACTGCTACACAATCCATTCAGCACCCATTTCACTTGGGTGTTTTCCTTTTCTTTTCTGAAAAGTATGTCAGGGGGGTTCTGATGTTTAGGGCACATCTCCATTACTTGAAGCCAAGAGTCTTAAACTACTTGGGAATACGGTTTTAGAGGACTAGCAACACTGCTACAGGTCCAGCTCTGATTAGGTTATTGAAAAATTGATCTTGCTACTTCTGTGGACATAGATTCTAAATACAGCAGTGTAAAAATAGAGTGAAGAGGGTATGGATGACTTCTGCAAGAGTCCTTTGTTGAGCTACTGCTATTAGTCTTTGACCTTTTTTATTTTGGGGGGTTGGTTTACATAATACAAAACTGTACTGCACTATGTATATTTTTCAGTCTTACTCCAGAGCGACACCGTTTGTTTAGGACACTTGTCTTGAGAGTTGATGGTTTGGTTGTTGATGCTTGTGTTAGACTTTCCATCGCTTCACTGCTTTTCTGTTAAGTGTTTGCCATGCCATTCCTTAACACTTGAGAAAATAATTTTAAATACTTGGAAACAAATAGTTTCAGAAATATTTGAAAAATCATTGCTATATTGGATAGTGTATTGTACACTGTTGGGATGAGGGTAGACCAACCAGACATAGGGCCGTATGTGAATCATGTCCCCTTCACAGCCATCATTTCATTTTAGATGTTTTATCTGTTAATTTAGCTTGGGAACCAAGTTGATGACATCTTCTGAAAAGCAGACATAGAAGGCAAATAGTGGGGTTTTTTTTAGGAAAAGAAGTGTAACCAGGATCTGGAGATTACTGCCTGATCCCCAGAGTCCTTACAAGCAGTTTCAACTATCCCAACTCTTTTTATAAGTAGTGTCACAAAATAATTTAGGTTGGAAGGGTTGTCTGGAAGGAACCTAGGCCAAGCCCTTGCTCAAAGTATATTTTGCTTTAATGAAATATCAGGTTCCTGTGGGCCAATTGATTTTGCCAAGCTCCAGAAATGCATGTCTTTTGTCCCAGTGTCTCACCACTTCCACTGGAAAAATTTTTCACCTTAAATCTACTGAAAACTTCCCTTGATAGCAGCCTGTAATGCTTGCTTGTCTCTTGCTCTTGTTGCCTTTTCCAACCAGAGGCCCCCACTGTCATCTCTTGTGCTTCAGAGGCTGAACACACTCAGGTCTCTCTCCTGCTAGCAGTTTTGCTAGGATCTAGACACCTAGTTCCTTGAAACATTCCATATTTGATTGTGGGAAGTGTTAAAAATCTTAGGGTTTACGTTAATAACCTGTTTGGGAGGGTGGGAAAAACCCTGACAAAATGTTTGTACAAACCTATTTGTCATCTTTAATTACTTGCATAATACAAGGTTGCATTTATTGCTGGATATATTTCCTGGGCAACCATGACAGGCTTCTTGCCAGTCTTTCTGGAGTGTGTTGATGTTATTCTGGGACATCCAGAGGAGTGGTCAGACAATAACCAAGATACCTGTTGGCTGCATAGACTGTGCTTACTTTCTGAGGTATGGCCAACTCTCAGGAGAAAAATTTGGGTAGCTCGAATTTGGGTAGCTTGCTCCTTTTCCTGGTGAGTGACTTGTGCAGGCTGTTAACCCACCTAGTTTGACGCTACTCCTGGGTTTCTAAAAACAAATGTTTAATTCTGATATTTTTCTGGTTTACATTTGCAACTATCAGAACAAAATTTCAACATATGGTNTTTTTTTTTTTTTTAATGTAATCAAAACAAGGATCTTTCCCAATCACTGTTTTCTGGCTTTGAGAACTTGCAAGGGGTAATATATTGCTTTGGTTGTAAAATAACATGTGATCCATTTTATTTATGCAGATTTTAAATTGTCCTGGTTTTGAGCAACCCGCAGCTTTGTAGCATGTATGTACAACTGTGAAATCTGAGAGTGTTCCAGCCTTCTGCAAGATTTTTCCTACTACTATATCAGTAGAAACATGGTAACTAAACTATCTGGATATAACTGGCAGTAGATAACCTTTCCAGGGTGGGGTTTTTTTTTGTGTTTAGGGTCGGGATTTTTTTTAGCCTTCAAGAAACTAATGAATGAAAATGGTCTTCTCAAGAAGAAATATTCTGGATCTGACAGAGAATAATAAAGGCCCATATTAAAAGTTTTGTTTCTTTAGATGGAATAAAAGAAACTTGATTGAAAAATCACTTTAGTAGCAGCAGGAATTAGCATGTGAAATGTACCATAAATACAGTGTTTCAAAAACATTTTTCAGATGCACAGACATTCGAGCTTGTTAGTATTTTATTTAATGTTGCTCATGTGTAACTTTTTTTTTTGGAAGT
Source organism: Nycticryphes semicollaris (assembly GCA_013400055.1). Taxonomy (NCBI): domain Eukaryota; kingdom Metazoa; phylum Chordata; class Aves; order Charadriiformes; family Rostratulidae; genus Nycticryphes; species Nycticryphes semicollaris. The sequence goes on along the minus strand of VXBJ01001385.1, from coordinate 26,674 downwards.
GAGTGGCTTTTAGCTTTCCTCAGTTGGGATTAGGCCTACGGGATACACAGAGCTGGAGAAAACTGAACAGAAGGCCACTCAGCTTTCCTTATTCACCTCTATTCTTCCTATTTTCCGTTTGTGAGAGTCAAATGGTGCTTACTGTTAAGCAGATAGAGTTCTGTTTTGAGTTTTCTCTCTCTGTAATTCTTTTCTGCTTAGATTTTAGCATGTTAAATAACATGAGGGAAAATAAATGTGCGTGTCTTTGCATAAACAAAGATAAATAGACATAAACTATGAAGTAATGAAAAACTTCATGAATAGACACCCGTAACTTATGAATAGGACCTGATTCTCTTTTTCATAGCAGCAAATAGAGTCTTCGTGTGGATGTACCTTAGTGTGCATCCAGCCAGAATCTCATCCTAATTACAAAGATAATGTTGTGAGAGCTATTTGCACTTGCTTTTGCTCAAGCAGGAGGGCTGAGGCAGAGGGAGATTCTAAGCAAGGATCGGTTGGGCCATGTCTTCTTCCCATACTTGGGCTAGGTAAGAAGGAATGGTGCTTCCGGCTCATGCTATGTAACTCACACCCTGAAGGTGTGCCAGGAGGTGAATGGTGCCAACAACCATCAGTACCTGAGTTTAACAGAAAATAATGGGCCTTAAGTTGGGTAAATCACTGGATTTTCAAAAAATATTCTTATATATAAAAAAAAAAACCAACAAAACCCCCCAAATTTGTTCTTATAAAATTGTGAGCCAACTCTGAATTTTCCCTGTGAAGAGAGTGTTAAAAGATTTATCACTATGTATAAAATTTCTGTCCTGATTAACACATGGCTTCCCCTTCTACTGAATATTTCCCTTTAATGCTCTTATCTCAATGTGCCTTCTGGAGTAATGTGTAGCATACAGTGAAGAAAACATACTTATTTGGAAGAAACACTTCATTCTGGAAGAGATTTTTCAAGTGCTTAACTTAAAAACTGCAACATATGAATTGACTGGAATGATAAGAGGTTTGAAAAGTTATGCTTTGATAGACCTATTTTTGCTAGCTGACTTAGCTGTACTTCTCCTCAAACCAGGACAGTTAAGTAAGGGAAAGAATCACTGCAGTTCCCTAAGCTTTTAACATCAACATTAGTGACTTCTAAGCAGTTTATTTGAATCGTCATAGCATTATCTTGCAGTTGATAATTGACTTAATGTTGGAATTGGATCACAGCCCATTACAGAACTTTTCCAAGCTGAAAAGTTTGAAACCTTGGGCAGTTGTTAGGTGTCTAGATCAAAGGCTTAGTCAGTCACTAGCACTCTACAAAGATTAAAATAAAGAGCAAAGTACAGTTCTGTGTTTCATAGGTTAGGGTATTTCTAAAGATGCTATTGCATATAATCATATGTCTCCTACCCTTCTATTTAATCACAGTTAAGGAAATGTTCTTGTGGCACTGGAGCCTGTAAGCATAAAGTGCGTTAAAAAACAAAAGTTGTATTAAAAGGACACCTGCATTTTTTTCCTCAGTCAACAGAGGACAACACAACTGTGAACTGAAATGTCATAAGACTGTGAAAAAGGCAGATTTGTCCCTAAGAGATATCAGAAAAGGTACTTCCAGTACAGATAACGAAGCACAAATGCACTGAAACTTCTAGGAGACAGGAGAAATCTCATACAGAATATTCTACATGGTTGTGGTATCTTTCATGAAAGACGAACTCAAAGGAAATGAGGGCTGTTAGGCTGACAAAGAGAAAGAAAACTGATTGCTTGACGCTCATAACCAGGAAAAGAAGGCTAATGTGGGCATAAGAGTATTCTCTCTAAAGACATCAAAATACAGCAGAGTGTTTCTAATCGATGCGGGCAGGAGCTGAAAAGGCTCTTTCAAAGAGGCAAACTTGAACATACCGCTTAGGAGAGACTTTGATCAGTTTATGACAGCAGTTGTGTTGTATAGTTAGTTAAATTGCTAGATAGAAGTACGTTCCAGGCTGTGTTCCAATTTAACTCCAGGAACTCTGGGTTCAGTAACTGGAATGTGTGTGTACGGGGACTGTGTCTGAGTGTACTGGGGCTAGTTGGGATGGAGTTCACTTTCTTCACAGCAATTCAGAGCTACTGGCCAGGGTAAAACCACCACAACGTGTATTTGTTCTGTACAATAGATAGATATTTAAATATTATATAAATGTTAAGCATCTAAAATGGTATTATGCAGAGTTCTTAAATAAGGAGTCAACATCATTACGGAAATCAAAGAAACTAGAAAACAGTTTTAATAACTTGCAAATGCTTTAATGTGTGTATTCAGTTGTATATATCTCAAAGTAAATAAACACTGGATTATAAATGTTCTGTTACAAGCTGTACATGTCACATTTCAGTGCCGATATAATTAAAAAATATATACTTCTATAAGGAACTTCAGAAGTGCAAATCTAAAAATGTCTATAGGTACTGTGCACTGTTTGTTTTGGGCTTCCTGCAATTATCCAGATTAATCTGTTTGTCTGCTTTAATTTAGAATTCAGGTGTAGAGATTTGAGCCTCTTTTAATTCTGTTCTGTGATTATGGCAGTAAACAGACTGGAAAGGGATTTGAGGTAGGCTGTCCTCAAAAGTATTCCTGTCCTGGTACAGAATGCCTTTTGGAAGTGCAACTTGATTTTACTTTATTGACTACTGTCCCTCACAGGACACTGAGGGAAAATTTAAAATTATGGACACTGTTCTAAAAACCTTATTTCTTTTGCTCCCAATGGCATGTGGGTTTGTGCTAACTCTTCTTTATTGCAGAGCACAGAGGGATAGATGCAGACAGTGGGTATTTAGTAGCATGTGAAGTGGGTATTTAGTAGCATGTGAGAGGGAGCAATTTACTTTTTATCAATGTAACATTATTACCATGTTCGTAGATATAAAATCTTAAAACTAATTGGCTTGCATTCTCTTCATGGAAGGCTGCCCCAAAATTTTCCTCCAGCCTCCTCTGCTTTGACGTAAGCATAGCCTATCCATATGCAATTGTGGGGGGTTTGCCAGCACGTCTGTTAGCTGTTCTGCTCCTCTTCCCTGGTGTTCCTAAGCCCAGAGCATCTTGCTCTGTGAAGTTTAAATAAACCAAATTCTTAGAGTTTTCTTTCACAAGACAGTTTCTTAATTTCCTGTGACATTTTCTGCACCTCTTTTAGTCTCAATTCATTGTCCTTGAACACAGGTGATGAGAATGGTAGGAGATTTTTCAGGTGAGGTCTTACCAGGGCAGGGCATTGTACAAGGCCTTTAGTAAGTCTTAATTGTCATAAAAACTTTACATGTGAGGAAGCAGTTAGTTTCTCAGGCAACCAGTACTTGTGTGGGTTTTTTTAGTAGCAGATAGTTCATGATTATGGTCATTATGGTGGGACTGTGACTGCTCAGATATTTTCTGTGCTGCCTTTCTGTCTGAAAAGTCTTACTTCAAATATTACCTATTCCCTTTCAATAAGCTTCTTATGTGTCATAATGGATATACATTTTAATTTTGAAATGTGCACAGTTTTATTTGACAAACATAAATTCCTTAGAGATTATCTAGGCAGTTACTAGAATTTATTGTAATGATCCTCATCTTGTTGTCCAAGGAAAACAACCGTACATAACTTCTGTTAAATATTTCTTCAAGGTAATTACTGTGAAAGGGAAGGAGGGAATATTATTTTTGTGTGGAAGGACATTGTGCTTCAAAGAAGCTTCAGAACTAAGAAGCAGTTGTGTTTCTTTTTTTATCGGTGTCTTTTTAAAGGAAGTACTAGAGAACTTGAAGGGTACTTCTAACAATCTGATTTCCATTAGTTGAGTGGTATCACTGGTCTAATATCTAACCATAGTGCCTACACTGTAATGGGATTGATAATCACCTATGAAATAATTGGGCATTGTAAAGCCAGTTGATTTTCTCCTCTCTGCTTTGCATCATGGTAGCCATTCAGAGATTTGCCGTAAGGGTCTTTCCCTTTTTTAAATTTTTTTTTTAATGACCAAAATGTACTTAACTACCATGGGATAAGTATTTGGCTACCATTGGATTCAATACAGGTATTATGAAAAGATCAGCACTTTCAAATAAATTTACCTAAACTGTAGCTTGGTTTTCACAGAAATTTTCAAAACCACACAGGTGCTACCTTGTTCTCCTGAGCTCTGTGATAATGTGTTTTAGAATTCAGAACGTAGAAGCGGTTGTTGTTTGATTTTTAGTTTAAGACACTCTGGTGGAAGTTTTACATCAGGAGGCAATCCACAATACAGGATATCAGGATTTCTAAGGATGATATGTCTGGGGAATTAAGTCTGTTCTGGCCTTCTGTAAAAACTTTTTTTTTTTTTTTTTAATGCCTAAGAGTGGATTTAGAAAGCAAATTCTTGTCCTCTTGAAAAATACCGTTTAAATCTTGAGATTGCCTAGATTCATTTATTGACATCACAACCATGTTGTATGAGGTGCTACTGAAACATAAAGTGTCAACTCTTGCCCTGGAGGTGTGTAATATTTAGATAAAACTTCTTAGGCATATTTATAAGACAGACAAGGGGTGGAAAGGGTGACAGGCATAGAGATGTAGTTTACTCAGGGCTGAAAACTTTATTTTCAAGGAACAAGAGGAGAGCTTGCAGCTGCCATTCTGGGCAACTTAGTCTCATGCAGATATGGTTCTTTCCCTGTTGTTTCAACAGCCTGCATTTAAAATCTTGAAAACATTGCCTGGTTGTCTTTTTCCTTTGTTGAGAGAGAATGAATGCATAGGTACCTTGTCCCCTTATCGACATGCAACTGTATCTCCCTGTCTCCAGATAGCCTGTCGTGTAACTGTGATTAACAACTGCAGCACTGAATGGCCTTTGCTGCCAGGAGAGAAAGCCATCAGGCTTCTTGCTTTCTTTAATGCATTTATATTGCATGGTACTCAGTTTCTCTGCTCTGGAGTCATCAGTTGTTGGGTCCAATGCTGTTTCCAGTGAGGTCTGTGGAAAGGCTGAAGAACTCATGTGCTCTTGGGTAAGGTATTGTGTTGACATAGGTGTTAATGGGACAGTCTGAATCTTTGTTTTGGGAGAAGCAGTCTTAAAGATGCTTTTATGCCTGGCATCATTAAGTCATTTGGGGACTCACCTGTACTGCTAAGCCCAGCTAATTTTCGCATAAAAGTAATGGGAATTTAGGAGAGTTGTTGTCTTGCACTCGGGATCACATCCTCCTTTGGACTCTCTAAGGTATACGATGGGTGTCTATGTTGTGGCTGTCAGCCACTTAATGATCTTCAACTGAAGTTCTTTGTGTGAGAAACGATGGCCACTTCTATATTACAAGATCTCCTTCAGATGGTGCCTTCATTTCTTGTTTTTTAGAAATGTATATAAACAATCTGTTTTGAAGACTGGAACTAATGAGGGAATAACACACTACCACTGTTACACAATTTATTTTTCCATCAAGGGAACCAGCCTGACTCTATAAAGCAGGTAGAAAATTTAATACAGACTTGAGTGGGTACCTGGGAAGCCTTCCTGTAAGATTATACATTTTGTACACAAATAGAAGCATATAGAAATATATTTAGGGACACTTTGAGCTAAAGAGAAAATGCTTAATAAATTTAGCTTGTACTCAGAGGTAAGCCAGCACCTTGAATTCAAACTACATGAAAGCAATAGCTTATTTTTTATGGTCATACTTAATATGTGGCTTACTATCCACTCTCAAGCAATTTTTTTTGTGTTTTATAAAATAAAGATCCTTTAGCGTAATTTTGAAGGTAGCGCAATTGGGGGATTGGCTACATGTGTTTAACAATAATGTGAATGGGGCCATGTGTTGGGTTCAGTTTGGTGTCAGCTGTTCATTGCTGATCTCTGACTGGTTAATTTAATGTTCTCTGATATTTGCCCAACCAGCTTATTTTATGGTGTGGTTTTTTTTAGCTGACAAGTGATTGCTGATGAATTGACTGATGAGAGAATAAGGGAGTCTTGAGACAGCATGAAGCAATATGCAACACATTTGCAGGCCTATGGATCATTTGCTAAATATTGGAAAGGAGAGGGTTCTTTTTAACCCCATGTAAAAGCTATAGGTTTATTACTTACTTAGACATCTGCTTTACTGGTTAGGCACAACTGATGCTAATTGTGTTTAATCCTTCTGTGAGGATAGAGGCTGGTCCCAAGGCTAGTAAGTACTTTTATGAGGTCTGTCAGTCTTGCTGCGCACATGGAAGTATCAGGCTGCTAATCTGATCTTTGGGTTATTTGCTTTTTGAGACAAGCATCTGTAGAGAGTTGGGAAAATAAAACGTCAGCAGCATGAAGCAGGTGTCCCTGAAGCATTTGCAAAGCCTGCCCTTATTTATCCTTAGCCCTTACCCAAGCATTGTAAGTTTAAAGGATCATACTCAATAGATGTGAGTGTTAAAAACACTGACTCATTTAGATTTTAAGAGTACTTTAGTGTACTATTTACTACTAAAAAAGGAAAAATCGATAACCTAGAAATACTGGAATGGATGTGCTAAATGCAGTTATGTCATACCATCCGTGTTTCATTCAGAATTGTATTGGTAAGAGCTTATTTTCTGCATTATTGGTTTGCAAAACACTGGACAAATATCAGGATATAAAACTGCACAGACCTTGCCCCCTATATAACATGCAAGTGCTTCTTTATAACTTCTCCTTTGGACCAGGACTTGGCTTTACTAGCTGATTAGTTGGAGATGGGCTAGGTCCTATTCTGGGTACCAAGCATCAGCATCATTCCATGCCATTTTTAATACCACATACACTCTTGGAGTTTTACATTTTCTGGCTACATTCTCAACATCTGAGATTGCTGGATTTGAAAGTAATCCCAATTCTTACCACTTATTGGCTGAGATAGTTCATATTTAATGACTATTTCTTTGGCCAACTGTGTTGTAACAATAGTAAAGTTTTGCTTTATGCACTAATAAAATGAGGTTTGAGGACTTATGCCATATGCCAAAATATGCATCCATCCTTCAAAACCTCTAGGAACTTCTGTACAGCGCCCATAGTAACGAGATCTGTTTCTCTTGTAGGCACTGGCTGTACCAGTTTATCAGTGTTCTTTACAGTGTATGTTGGGAAATGCTAGTTTATGTTGGTTTTGTTAGAGTTTAAGAGCACCTAAGAGAAAACCTGTATTCATTTGCTGCTTTATATCTCAAATGGAATTATTGCTGAGGATGAGAGATGTTGTTGCGTTTTGAGTTACTTAATGAAATCTAATTATTATTTTTTTTCTTCATGACCGTAGTCACTTTATGATCACCTCATGGTCTGAAGCTTTAAGATTCCTTGTAATGTTTGGCCAATGTATTTTTTCAGGACATATAAAATAAATCAGTGGGAATGCTGATGAATTTAGATGCTTCTCACCTTTTAAAAATGAGATTGTGCTCTGGTTTATTTACAGTTTTTTCTAGAATCGTTGGGTCTCTTAAATAACATTGCAGACAGGGTGGAAGAACTGAAATTAATTTGGGCAAGGATCCATTTTTCCCAACTCCTACTCTAAATACAAATTTGCCCTGTGGAGCAGAGCAGAGCCTTTGTCAGCTCCTATATAGTTCAGTGGGATTTTTACTTTTTTCTTTATTGGTCTTTGTGTCATAATCAGTCTGGTAGCGACAAGCATGCGCTCCTTTAATGCATATCTATAAATGTCACTCACCTTGAGGAGGTCCTTAAAATGATGTTCGTGTCTGCGCTGCAATGGAGCTGGCCAAGAACCACACACTAATTGTCAGTTGCCTGAATCTATCCTGATTCTCACAGGGAGTCCCCAGCTTATATTCATTGAAAGCCTTTGTCCTGTTGCTGAGGCTGCCATGTGGGTTATAGTGGTAAATGCAGCCACAAGTGAAAGTCCAGTGCCAAACATGAAGCAGTCTTCCTCTTCAAGAATCCAAGTGATAGCTCAGGAGAAAATCTGTAATAGATATCTAGAAAGTTATTTGTAGAGATAAAAATGGATAATTTGTAGCATCCTAGTGATTAAGAGATTGCACCAAAAAAAAATCTTGGAAGAAAAGTGTGGCCAAAGGTGTTAACACTGCAAAAATGGTAGTACTAGGGAGTTCTGTGGTTAAAAAAAGCTGCCTTTTTCTTTTGGGATGCTTTACGAGTAATTTTAGATTTCATTCACAACTCTGCCATCTCCCTGTGGTTTAATTAATTTAATGCAGTTCCAAGTTTTAGCCAATGCTCTTAGCCTGCCTTTTGACAAAAATGGCCTGTAAGCTAAAATTTCAACATTGTGCTATTGTTACTTTTTTTTTTTTTTTTTTTTTTGGTTTTTTTTTTTTTTTTTTTTTTTTTTGGCTATTTATAAAGCTTTAAGATTATGCAGATTGAACTGTAATTGACAGAACTGGAGAAAGTAATATAAATATTAGTCATGTTTTTAGCAGGAAAATAGATAACTAAACCTGCTAACTTTTTTTGTTTGTTTTCTTTATAGTACTGATATCTTTGTGATTGATTTCTGAATTAAGATATTAGGATATATGTATGCATATGCCCTTTTTTTTCTTTGTTCTTATTTTTTAAATTTTTTTTTAATTTACTTTTTTAATCTAGCAGCATGCTCTTTGTTCTACATTCCTCCAGCCCTTGCTTCAGGCAAAAAAAACCCCCAAACCCTGATTTTGCTGACAACCTTGCTTCTATGCCAGTAGGCTCTGTCTTCCTGCATGATTACCAGTAAATTGCTCTGATTTTATCTGCAGCTAAGCCAGTATTCTTATCTGATGTTATTTCAAACCATACTCGGTTTCATACACAGATGTCCTTTCACCTACATCCTATGTGAACATTTGACCACATCTATAGCATGGATCAAAGTGAGTGTTCTCGTCTGATGGAAAACTAAGAGGTTACAAAGTTTTAAAAATTAAAACTGAATAAAATGGTCAAACGTTTAATATTAATGGACTCTCAGTAAAATGACCACAATGGATTAGTTACAGTTGTTTATTCCCTCTAAATTCCCTATTTTTTTCTTAAACCTGTCAGCTAATTTTAAGAACATAAGATTGCTGGAGTAACACTTTCCTAGATGTAGGTGTTCAGGCAGAAGCAGGATTTAATGCAGGATCTCAAACTGTGAAAGGGATTATGTAGGTGTGCATAAATTACAGAGGGATTTGAGTGATGGAGGCCCCTGCGAGCATGGTCTGCTGTCAATGCCTTCTGCTTACTGAATTTTCCAGAGCTTGCACATCTTTTGATCAAGCTCCTTGCTGCCAATATACTTTTAAAAAGAGTATTAATAATAGAAATATTTTAACTGTCCACATTTTTAAAAGGTACGTATCGACAGAGATGATAAGGAACTGAAATAATGAAGTGTTAGCCTGCTAGGTCATGCTATTGAGGGTTTAGCAAATCCCATTAAATATCTTGATGTTAAAACCCTTTGTGTCGAAAATAGATGAAATCTACAATTGATCTGCCTCATGACAGTACTATTAAAGGACTGTTCTATATATATTTCTGCATAAAGCTTCAGAAGCAGTGCAAAAATCATTTCCTTTGCTTGAATGCTTTTTTCTGGAAGGTGCAGAAGACCTTTAAGTGGCCGCAAGCTATGCAAGGAAGCTCTCAAGAGGAGATGCCTGAACCTCCTTTGCTTGTGGGAATTGTGCCTGTACTTTCATATCCTGATCAGCCATAAAATATTGTTTTCAATTATTAATCAGTAGCCTGCTATAAATTTTACTTTACTGGATTATATTTTTTTTTCCTTTTGTAGAAGGCTATGTTAGGTGTTCAGTCTCAGAAATTTTCATTAAAAACCTATGGCATTGATTGTAATCGCCGGATCAATGAAAGCATAGGCTGGTGTCACTTCAGTGAACCTCTCTAATTAGGAGCATAGGATTTGCCAGCGCAGGTCTGGCTGATGGTCTACTGAGCCTATGAGTCCAGCATCCCATCTCCAGCAATGGCTGTGATGGAAGTAAGCCTCCCCCCTCTCTCCTTCCCCAATGATACAGAAGGTCATCAGGGAATGAAGAAGCAGAATTTTACTCTCGTATTGTGCAGAGGATCATTCTTCATCCCAAAGACAGTGAACTGGTAACTGGGGTCTTGGCCAGCATGTCTGTAAATGGCCTTTAGGGATAGAAATATTCATCCTTTTATATAGCCATAAACTCTAATTACTTACAGAAGCTAGCTGTTTCCCATTAGGAGGGGTATTTCTTAAATTCTTTACAAATATACAAATACATTTGGCTGAAGAGGTCTCTGCTTTTCTGACACAGGCTATAGTGGAGAAAGAAGAACTAGGGAATTTTCACTATAACCTCTGTACTTCGGTTCTTCTTTTTCCTATGTTTCCTCAGTCTGCATCATAGATGGGGATGCTGCCCTTCTCTGCACCTTTGAGTTAGACCTGGTGCCAAATGTGCAGGTTTAACCCTTAACGATTGTCTTCTAACTATATAATTGGCATATAGATCTTTATATAGAAAACACTCCAAACCCTTAAGCTGAAAGCAGGGTCAGTGTAGGCAATTTAATTTTGAAAGTTGTCAGTCAGCAGAAGATTCAGTTAGATTCATAATCTATGAAACAGATGGCCAACTGCAAGATGATTACATTAAGTCCGTTATGTTTGTGGAAATTAATTCAGTGCTTCATTATTTTTTTTTTGTCTTGGAAAAAAAAACCCTACAACTTGGGGATGTCTTGGTAACCGCTTAGCAGGAACAATTGATGGGGAACACTTTATTACTTTGTGTGAAATATGGAAAATCCCTGAGTACGCAGAAACTTTTTTGCTGTCACCTGATTTCTAGTATAGTTACCCATATAGTAGATGACATTACAAAACCAGAAATGCTGCCATCTACAGATAAATGGTTGTTAGTATTTTCAAATGCAAGAATTTTGACTCAAGATCTCATTAGCAAAACATTTACAGCCAGACACCTGTGTGGGATATGTGTCCCCACCTGTCTGCTGATACACACACAAATATATTCCCTCTTCCTCATCAAAAAGTGAAAATCAGGTTTAAAAGTGCTGGAAATCTAGTGCTTTTTTAGGTATTTTAGAAGTGTCTGAAAATTTGTCTGTTTATTCCGGTGGCTATATGGAATTTGAGGTTGTGTGATAATCTGGCTCTAATTGAGATGCTGAACCCTTCTGAGATTCTTAGTCTTTTTCTGCATCTTTGGGGTCGAGTCTGTGCCACACAAATTAATGCTCAGCTGTCACAAAGTATTTTTCACTATCTTAAAAATGCAGCTTAAAATAAAAATAGGTCTTTCAAAAGTAGGTCACACCTAAGATTTGTCTGGCTAACTGTCCCATTTCTGACAGTGCCCAAGAGCAGGTGCATTAGAAGAACACTGGAAATAGAAGCATGAGTAGAATATTCAAAAACTTTCAAGAAAAAATAATTGCCCTTTCTCATTCTTACTCTTACAAACAATAATCTTTAGAAATAATGGCATTAATATATAATTCTCTAATGAGCAATGTCAGTACAGCATTCCTGTTCAGAAGAGTTAAAGCACTAAGTAATTGAGAATTGAGTACATGCTTGAAGCAAGTGTGTGGTCAAGTGCTTCCTCAAGTTTGAATCTTGTTTTCCCCTTCTTTTGTTCCTTCTGTCTCCAAATTTTGCATTCATCTTGCTTGGCAAATGTACTGAAGAATAGGTTCATAATGCAGTTGCACTGATTTTTCATCCATGTCTTGGTTACATCCTATTTTATGTCCTCTGCTGACTTCTGGCAACTTGAGGAACATTGCCTCTTGTGAAAAATCTTAGATGCTGAACTAAATTACATTCTACCAAGTGAGAAAGGCAGTATAGATGATTCATTGCTTTTTTGAGTGGCACTAGACATACCGTTCACAGGAACAGAGGATAGTTTGCTGGTGACTTTACAGTGTTGGTATGGACTGAACCTACCCAGCCCTTGGTTTTGGAGCCTCAATTTTTTCAATTGAGCACTCGGCTGACACAGGGCTAGGATTTGGTCTCTTGGGTGAGACAGAGGCCAATTTCTATAATTCCCTAATCCTCACAGTAAATTGTGTTTGTTAAAAATTAAGAAAACCTTTATAATGTTTCTAGCCTCACTATTTGGATCAGATAACTTTCATCTCCACACATTGATAGGAGTTGAAATTGTTGAGAGTCGTGTGCCTTTGAGACCAATTTCACTTTTATTTGGAATTGCTTCACGAAAGTGAATGTTTTTTTAGTGAATTGATCCTCTTACCAATCAAGGCAAAGTGGAATTCCACTGGCTGATTTTGTCCTTATGATGCTACATGGCAAGTCAGGTTTCATTTCCAGCCTTTCCTTTCAGATTGTTATTATGCCTTGGAGTGTTTCCTTACCCTTTCTTTCTCAGAGTCCAATACAGCAGTGATAGTTTGTCTGTTTGCTCCTGCTTGTGGCTGTGGCTGGTTGCCCAGAGGAGATGATACTGAAGCCATACAGATATGTGGCCCCAGGTGAAAAATGCCAAAGACATTAGAGCAGTTGTTTGGAACCATTTGTTATGCCTTTTCCAAATAGAGAAAATGAGTCTGTCTTCATTAGAAAAGTTCAGAAGAGTTATTTGCTGTCACAGGCCAGGTGTGCCAAAATTACACTGAGTTTCGGGAACTGGCCACACTGGGTATTGGATGCAAATAACAGAAAGCTATATATAAGACTGTAGCTGCCTGAAGTTAAATCTCTCCCCTTCCTCAGTGGTCAGGGTTTCGGGGGGGGAACACGTGCAAACTACCTCTCTCAGTTCATCGGTGCCTATCTTTACATTAGTAGAGTTGTTGCTCACAGCGCAGTCGAGTGTTCCCAGGCACATCAGAGACTCAGCACTTGGTGCTATGTAGGTTAAGGAGCTACTTCATGTCTTGGGTAGTCATGGTACGTTATGTTCTCCTCAAACTCCATCAAAGCCCTATTCATCCCCCACCTTCCCAAAACGCACATACCTTGGCCAGCAGTGAGTGGGCTTTGCTGGAGGGAAGAGCTGATGTGGAGATAGGGTGGAAGGGCTGGTGTGGAGATAGCGTGGCTACTGACTTATTTACTTTTCATTGTGCAGTTAAAAGACCTGTATAGATTTTAGTCTGTCAGAAGTGTGCCTTTTGAAAAATAAGCAGTGAAAATGTCAGACATCTATCCTTCAACTTGGCAAGAGGGGAGGTGAAGCGGTCATTGCTTCTCACCTTGTCAACGTTGTCAACGTTATTTTTTTAACAAAAAAAATTCAAGCCCAGCTGCTCAAAAAGGGCCAATTTCTGTATTTTTAAGGAATGCCAGCAACACGGTCAGACTGTGGGATTTGGGGTGACTTGCATATGGTTGGGTCCTGCCAAAAGGCAGGCAGCCCTTGCTGTCTGTACCAGGCCTTGCTCAGGAAAACAGGCAGGTTGTGCAGGTGTCTTCTTTAGGTCTAGTTCAGCTTTATACTTTTTAGCTTTCATTTATGATAGATACAACCTTCAAACCTGTGATCCAATATTGTGAATGCTCCATGTTTTGTAAAAAGGCTGTATCTGGATTTTTGTTTGGCCTGTTGCAAGTATTGCGGTGGCATGCAAAATTTTGGATTTCTGTCCAGAGTATAAATTACCTGACACACTGGGAAACTTGAGATGCAGGGGATTGTCTTTGTGGTGGGTAGAAGGTCTTCTGATGGTGTAAAAACCTGAAAAAACAACAAACAAAAATATACAACAATTTTTATTTTTTTCTATTAATACCTACAGCATAGAATCATAGAAAGGTTTGTGGTGGAAGGGACGTTTAAAGGTCAGCTAGTCTGACCTCCTGCCATGAGCAGGGACATCTTCCACTAGACCAGGTTGCTGAGAGCCTCATCCAATCTGACCTTAAATGTTACTAGGGATGGAGCATCTACCACCTCTCTGGGTAACCTGTGCCAGTGTTTCACCACACTCACTGTAAAAAAATTTCTTTCTTCTATCTAGTCTGAATCTTCCCTCTTTCAATTAAAAACTGTTACCCCTTATCCTATTGCTATAGGCCCTGCTAAAAAGTCTGTCCCCATGTTTCTTTTAAGTTACCTTTATTAAGTACTGGAAGGTGCTACAAGGTTTCCCTGAAACCTTCTCTTCTCCCAGCTGAGGAACCTCGGCTCTCAGCCTGTCTTCACACGAGAGGTGCTTTATCCCTCTGATCATCTTCATGGCCTCCTCTGGACCCACTCCAACAGGTCCATGCCCTTCGTATGTTAGGGGCTTTAGAGCTTGATGCAGCACTGCAGGTGGGGTCTCACCAGAGCAGAACAGAGGGACAGAATCACCTCCCTTGACCTACTAACCTAGGGTCTTACACCAAAGACTACACAAACTTCATGCTTGCTGTGAATAGCTTCATTATTAAAAAGTTGTTCAGCGTGTATAAAAATATATTGATCTAGTTTGAGGTGGATGTCAAACTTTGAAACTGTGTTGCAGACAGTAGTAAGAGAAGTGAGCAGTTGGGGGTGTTAAGGGAAGAGCTGCAGCAGGGGTGGGAGGTGTAAAATGTGATAGTGTAAGAAATTTGAGCACCCTGCATGCATGACTTCAGCTAAAATTAACTATCCGAGCTTCACATGCCAGCATATATATCATCATTTAACTGTAGATGCCTTGGGATGGAAGAGCAAGCTGGACTCGGGCAGTATAAGTGCATGTTAAATATGCCAATAAGTAGTACCAACTTTCAGGTCCCTGCTCGTGGGAGAAGTAAATTTTCCTTTGACTATTATAAAACAGTAAGCAGCTCTTGGCTCCTTGGTAATGGCAGCGATGCTGTTGAACAGTAACTAACGTCAGCCTCAGAAGTGATTTTTTTTTTTATTTGTTTTTCCCCTTTCTTCTGCAGCTTCTTAAGATTTTTCTGTGGTTTCTCTTCGGAGTAGAAATGTATCACCTTTTCAGATAAGCCCTTTTCTGTTGCTATTTGTGTGTGATAATAGATGTAAATGGGTTTGTATCATGTACGAGAACTGTGATATTTGAAAAGAATTTGCTGTACGCTTTAGGTGCCTTTTTAGAAAACTCTGAAAAAAAAAATCAGTTCATTTGCTTCTCTTGTTCTCTGAGGTCAATTATATTCTGTTGGCGTGAGATCAGATCAGTTGATTCATTGTGGCCAAGTATGACTTGGAATGGATTTTGCTGATCAACTCAGCAAACTAAACTCTATTTCACTTTTGGATATGCAAAGAAATTGATGCAGGTGTGAATGCAATCTCATTTCTATTCAGGTCTTAAAATGTTTTGCAAAGGAGAATAAGAGAACGGCCACCTGCTTGGCGTAGTGTGTGGTTCCAGTTTGAAGGGGATTTGTATATGGAAAATGTGTATAATGGGAGCATTGAGAGTAGAGCTTGCCTGCTACCAGCACAATTGCTGGCCTTGCTTCACCTTCTAGCTTGTGAACAGGAAGATATTACTTTGCAATATTTGAAATATTTACCCCTCTGTATAGGCAGTGCTTGTCAGTAATGGGGTTCAGAAACTGTGCAGTTGTGGAGAGAAAAAAAAAAAAGTATCTCTTTTCTCCTCTTTTGTATTAAATGCAGTATAATATTCAGTACGGTTAGAATAAGAAAGGTGTTGTCTAGGTGATTTAAAGTGCATTATTTAGCGCATCCACCACAGCTTTGCTTTACACAAACTCCCAATGCGGCACGGACAATTTCAAGCTCTCTTACTGGAAAGGCTTGCAAGCACGCAACTTACACGAATGCTTGGCTGTATGTGCTGTGAGTCAGTCCATTGCCCTTGAATAGTAGTCATATGCATGAGAATAGCTCTCCCCAGTCGGGAATAAGGCTTTAAAGAGAGAGAAATAAATAGTCCCGGTGGTGTTTGTTTAAATTACCCATTTCTCTATTTAACTTCCAAAAAGTAATTAATGTACATAAGTGTCCAGTAAAATGTAATATTCAGCAGGATACCTCCCACCAACTGCCTAATAATTTAAAGCTGTTCCAACAAACACTTGCACATGTGAATAGAATAAATAATTTTGCTGGATTCCACTTAATAAATACCTTAAAAAGCAGGGTTACCTCTGGCTCCCCAGAGAAGTGGCAACCAAGACCTCAGTTTGTTACAGCCACATTCCCAATAGTTGGAAAATTCCAGCACTTTAGATAATTGATCATATTTTAGCGATAAAATTAGATTATATTTACTGGTATATTAGATACTAATTAGTAGCTAACTATAATGACAACTATTTTTGGGGGTTCGCAAATGTATGCATTCCTTTCAGCAAGGTCATTTTACCTTCTTGCTTACCTACCAGAAGGATTGCCCACCTGCAGTCTGGCCCATTGTCACCTCAAATTTGGAGTTTCTGGTGGTTTCCTCGCTTTTTTCTAGTACTGGTGCCAAGGTGCTGGTAGGGTGGAGTAAACAAGTCCCCAGGTTCCCCTCCTCACTTTCAGGGTGCTTCCCGTATCTCTCTGAGGGGACAGATGTAACCTAAGGCACCGGTTTGGCCACCTTAATGGTTCACCCCTCCCTCTGACCTGGGGATCACTAGGGACTTGTGGGCATGCCTAAGGACAGCACATTTTTATTTTTGCTTCCTGTTGTACTCTCCCCATACCTTTAGCGTTATTCTTACAGAGAAGGAGCAGAGACAGAATTCTTTCCTCAAAGTCCACTAATACCTTTATTTATCACGGAGGAATGTGGGCACACATTATTTACTCTCTTGCAAGATCTTATATTGGGGAAAAAAACCCAAACAGACTTGGAAAGCAGTGAAAAGCTTTATTAGGTCTGGAAGAGCCAGTACTGTCCTTTTAGTGGGATTTGTGTCATGGTACATGATACAGACTTCCTGCAGGATTTAAGAAGCATGCGGGGGACCACAAGTTGTAAGAAATCTCTGATAAAAGGTCTGTGACAAATGCTGTTAAATTTGGTATACATATATGTTTTTACTGTGTGCTGCTTAGTTGTCCTTTTGCCAGTTACTCAGCAAAATATCAGCCATGTTATTGCCAAAGCCATAATCTGTATAATTTCAAAATATCTGTTCTCCTCAGGTTTCTCCCCTGGAGCCAGAGGTGCTTCCCAAGGATGAGTTTTTCAGCTAAGCCTTTAGCTTTAGCTGTTTACCTCTGGGCTTTGCAGTGTGGTAACTATTGATAAGGTCATTGTACTGGAGTGTTGGATGGATCAGCATGAGATTAGTTAATGTTACCAGTCAGAAATTGTGGTTTCATGAGTCTGCATGTGTAAACCCCATCACACTGGGCAGCAATGAGTCATCTGATGGGCTTTCCTGCCCCAGTATACCATTTTAACAACTGTGGGCCTTCCTGTTGGGATCATCTCAATAGGTTGTGTCTATTTTTAGGTTTCTGGTGGTCGGTTTTTTCCAGTGACCTTCAATAGGCAGTGTGGTTTGGTTAGGCAACACAGGCATTGTAGTGGGTGTTCTGATGGAGTTCATCTGTGTGACTAACCCTACTATTCGATCATGAAAAAAGCCTTCCTCTGCTCTAATTATGCTACATGATGTCAAAATGATACAGCTGTTACCAAGTTCAGGAGAGCCTGATTGAGGATAATTATCGGAAGAAAAGAATCAGTCCGATTAGTTAGGAACTGACATGGCATGGGAGGAAAAGAAAGGTTTGAAAATGTACTTGGACATTTAATCTAATTAGATTTTCTTTTTTTGTGGAAACGAATGACAAGGAAGAGGCTCAGGCATATTTTCTGCTTGCTTGCATAGAAGAGGGAAATTCTTTTCAAGTACTTTGGTGTGAACCCTTTTCATAGTGAACATATTTTAAAATATCAATGGGGAGAAAAAAGTCTAAAGACAAAAGTCTAAATTCTGTTTAATGGAGACCCTGGAGTACATGATAATAGTTGGCACCTTAATCTCATTGCAGCTGCATGGATATACTGGGTCTCCTTTATGGATCTTCCTGCATTTGTCGCTCTCATTACTTTATTCACATTCTGCTTCCTGGGTTTGACTGACTATGGGAGCAGAGTAATATGGTCCTGCAGATGCTGAGTTGGGCCCTATCCACCAGCAGGTCAAGAAGAACCTGTCCATCAGAATATCTGAGTGGCCAGGTATCAGCCTATTGCCTCCAGAATGGTATCAGGAGAAAGGAAGACTGTGGTTTGAGATGTCATCTTCAGACTGTTACAGCTAGCTATGCAAGCTTGAGTTTATTTGGCTCTTTGGTTGATTTTTCCAAGGTTAAAAAGACTGTATGAATTACTTCTAAGCAGACCCGAGTTTCAGGATGTTTGGCTTTTAATGGTCAGTATGTTCCCCAGCCGTTCTCAAGTGCTTAGTGATGGCTGTGTGATGTCTCGATTCTGCGAAGGGCTCCTTTTCTGCTGATTCAATATTGAAATATGGTGCAGGTGGTCTGAGGTGTGCTCTGGGTGCGACAGACATGGTCACTTAGTGTGCTCAGAAATGTTACTTGAGACTTGAAGTGAGAAGAAAGTGCAGAGGTCTCCTTAGCTGGAAAGCAAGATTTCCCTCTCATCTGAAACGTGCTTTGAACAAGCAGGGGTAACGCTAAGGAAAGGGGAAGGGGGAGAAACCCCCACGGAATTTCTTCAGTGAAAGGTGAAACCCCCATCCTTTTCTTTGCAGACAACTTTCCAAAGCTTTATAATTGGGGGTGGGCGTGGGGTTGAGGGGGGGGTGGAGGTGGTGTCTCAAAACCTTGCCACTTTGTGCAGTAGTGTTTCAGCTGTGACTCATAATGTACTAAATATTTCCAAAATCAATATTTACCTGTAGCACTCTTAATTAAAACTTGATAGATTGAAAAGGGAGGAGGGGAGAGAGAAGGAAATATATTTCACATTTTTTTTTAATTTGTTTCCAGGTAATTGGGTTCCTAAGATCGTAGAGAGAGGGGAAAAAAAAAAAGCTACTGAACAGCTGAGCCCACCTTTAACAAAAGCCAGAACTTGAACTTGAGTTAAACATTAAACTGACTGGTGCCCAGGCACAAAAACCTGCTTATGGTGATAATGCTCAAATCATGTTGTTCACTTGGTTTTGCTAACTAAAATAATGAAGCTGCCTCCAATGATTTTCATACTGTGTAAAATCACTGAAAAGTTTTAAAAGTCCATACTGGTATATATAATAAGGCAGTATCTGGCTGTAGTGGATCAAATATTTCATATCGCAAGATTTTGTGTTTTTTAATTAGGCGACTATTCAGGTTATTTCCATGTGAATATTAAAACGTGACTTTGTACCGTTTGCTGAAAATACCCGAGCAACACTTAAAATCCATGTGCAGAGATAAGCGTATGTGAATGGAAAGTTTCTCAGCAGTGTTTTCCTAGTTCTTTTATTATTGTTTTCATAATTATTTACCTGCTTTTGAACATTTGAAAACACCGTGTGCTTTGAATCATTTTTCATGTCTAGAAATAGCAACCATTGTACACATTTTTTCAACTTGTTTGTATGGAAAAGGAAAAGAAACATCAAGAATCATATTTGTGTAGTACCTTACAAAGACTTGCAACAAACAGCTTTTGAAAACATCCTGGAAAGTTTCCATAATGAGCTTAATATATGCCATTAAAATGAGCAGTGACCATAAAGAGCTACTACAATAAGCCTGGATAATATCACATCCATAAGAATGCTTCAGAGCTTGTAAATGTATAGCCCAGACAGTTTTTAAAAAAAACCAAATTGCATGCTATGCATATTGCAAAATAACGTGGTAAAATAAAGTTTTTAAAAGAGAAGCATAGATTCATTATTTTTGTATTTTCCTGCAACAGTGTATTTTCCTGAAGTGCATCTTTGATTTCTTTGATGCAGTTCTGTTTATTTGCAGGATATGAATATAAGGTCTAGTGTTCCTGGATGCAGCAGGAGTCAGTGCAGTAAGAAACAGCAGTTTTGCAATGCCAACATGCTGTTATGTGGCTAAAAAAATCAATCCTCACTAGCTCTCAAGGTCTTGCTGTAATTTCAGGCTCTGCCAGGAGGGGTCTGGTCTGCCTGTTTTTTGTTAGTCTGCTGTCTCAACTCTAGGGCTGATATGAGCACTTCTTTGGTTGCGTGATGATCTGCATTATGACAATGATCCAGGCTGGGGCTGATGCATGAAAATGTAATCTTATATTTGCTGAAAGTCTTTCTGTGATAAACTAGGACATTCACCATTAAAAGAAACTTAGGTGTTTTGTCTGATAAGTTGCTTGTCAGCTAAATCACCTTAACGGTGTAGGGGACCCTTGTGCTCATGAAATAAGTAGTTTTCAACCTGTTTCCTAACATGTCTTTACTTGTACATAAGCAAGCTGGGACCGTGTAGCAGAAAAATGAGTGAAGTCAATCCTAGTTCCTTGAAGTAGTTGAATCTTTAAAAATGGCTTCCTGTTATGGAAAACAATTTCTTGTAAAAAGAGCTAAGGAACACAATGTGTGGTTTGTGCAAAGTATGGATTTATTTTTTTTTTCCACTTTTTTTCAGTCAGCTAGGGAAATCACTGCTGTACTCAGCATTTAATTCATTGAGATGTTTTTGATTTAGATGTTTTTCAGCTCTATTTTTTTGTTTTGTTTTGGGTTTTGGTTTTTTTTTTTTTTTTATGGAGGTGTTCTGGTGTTTTTCTGTTCAAGTCTATGACACATCCCACTGCTCTGAAGATGAAAGTAAGGGATAAATGATGGATAATGGGGACACGTGTTTCAGATTTCGAGTGATTTGTTCATTGCTGCTACCAGTAGTGCTTTACAAGTTGAAAAAACTTGAGGTATAGCTGAATATAACCAAAATAACTCTGTTAAATTAATTTAATAACTAACTCTAAGTCAAAATATCTGTTCTTCATTTTATAATATTAATGTCAAATCAGCAAGTGCAAGAGGAGCATGAAGTTACAATCCTTGTATTATTTCCAGGTTTCTCCATCCGGTGTGGCAAATACTTAAATGTGGCAGTTTGCCTTTTGGTTCCCATGAAAGTAAGGGACATAAGGAGAAAGACTTGGAAGATAGTCCTGAAGGGCAAAGAAGTCCAGGAAGGCTGGATGCTCTTCAAGAAGGAAACCTTAAAGGCCTAGGAGCAGGCTGTCCCCATATCTTACAAGATTAAAGGGCAGGGAAAATGGCCGGCCTGGTTGAACAAGGAGCTTTTGATGGGACTTAGGAAAAAAAGGTGGGTTTACCACCTTTGGAAGAAGGGACAGGCAACTCAGGAGGAGTACAGAGATCTTGTCAGGTTATACAGAAAGAAAATTAGGAAGGCAAAAGCCCAGCTAGAGCTCAACTTGACCACTTAGATAAGGGATAACAAAAAAAGTTTTTATAAATACAACAGAAAGAGAGCCAGGGAGAATCTCCATCCCTTGCCAGCAACCAAGGACAAGGAGAAGGCTGAGATACTTAATGCAATCTTTGACTTCGTCTTTAATAGTCAAACCAGCTACCCCCATGGTGTTGAGCCTCTGTACTTGGTACTGGTGAGGCCTCACTTGGAGTACTGTGTTCAGTTCTGTGNGGAGACCTTAGTGCCCTCTACAGCTACCGGAAAGGAGGTTGTAGAGAAGTGGATGCTGGCTTGTTCTCTCAAGTGAATAATGACAGGATAAGAGGAGATGGTCTGAAGTTGCGGCAAGGAAGGTTTAGATAAGATTTTGAGAAGAATTACTGTACGGAAAGAGTGGTCAGGCACTGGAACAGCCTGCCCAGGGAGGTGGTTGAGTCACTATCCCTGGAGGTATTTGAGAAATGTGTAGATGTGCACTTCAGGGCATGTTCTAGTGGCCCAAATTTTTAGGGGGTTTTTGTGTGTGTATGTTTGGACTAGGTAATTTCTGAAGTCCTTTACAACCATGATGATTCTGTGATTATGCAAAAAAAATATGCTTGGGTGGAAATTAAAATCTCTTCTACACACTTAGTATTACCGTAGACATTTAGTTGATGATCCTTTGGAGCTGTAACGTGTTCAGGAGTTTACTGTCCTTTTCTGTGACCTTTGATGTGAGATTTCCAAATAGGAAAAGCCATACTATAGTAAGTTGAATGCTTGATTTGCACAGTGTCTTGAATTTTAATGTTGTTGACTTGTTTCAAACAGCAAAAAAGCAGTGATCGTAATCAGCCTCCCAGAAACTGAAAAGAACAAAGAACTCTCATTTTTAAGGTTAATGTTATGACTAATAAATTTTTTTTTTGTTTTAATCTTTCTCCTAACAGATTTATACAGATTGGGCTAATCACTATCTAGCAAAATCCGGTCACAAGAGATTGATAAAGGATCTACAGCAAGATGTAACTGATGGAGTCTTGTTAGCTGAAATAATAGAGGTTGTAGGTGAGTGAATTTTTCTTTTTGTACCAGGTATCCACCCGCTTGCTCAGAAATTCAGCCTTTATCTTCTACATAAACTCAGGGGGCGGGGGGAATCCATCACACAGGATGGAATTATGTAGATAATTTTTCCTCAGAGACTTTATTAATTAATTCAATAAAGCTTTGTCTTAAAGCATAGTGGAAAAACATTTGATGAGATATCCTGACACACCAATATTGCTTCACACAACTGACTGTTAAAAAAGCAACTGTTATGGGATTTTTTTTCTGCTGGGATGCTGTTAGCCTTCACTACCTCTCTCTGATACCTTCTGGGTTTTGGTCTGAACATAATTCACATTGATACTGGCTTGCCGTGTTGAACTTCATGCTTTCAGTTAGGTATGGAAAATCTGTATATGTAGCTAGGAAAGGAGAAGGGGTATAATTTTTATGTGTCAGAAACAAGAAATCTTTCATAATGAGTTTTCAACTGAGGAACATAATTTTTCAGTAGGACAAGTCTTGAACATAGGCTTAGTTATACAAAGACTTTAATTCCCTCAGTTTCCACTAATATTCATAGATAATGAAGGTTCTAAATAATTTTCTCCATTGGCCCCATGTAAAACTGCATATTTTCCTTCTCCCCTTGGGCCTGGATCCTTCATTAGTTCCTTCAAAGGCCCATCCATCTGGCACTTGGGATGCTACAAAATGCATGCATGGGCCAATGAAGATTAATGGAATCAGCCTGCTAATGGGAATTAGGACAACTATTGTTAGAAGCAAACTTGACAGATTTGAGATGCAAATTAGGAAGACTTCAGTGAAGTAACAAGACATCAGTGCATGCATATTAGTATGTCTTTGAGATGGGCTAGTTCCTTGATTTAAGGTGTGAATCTGCAAGCCTTCTACTGGTACAACATTGCAAGACATCATTCCACTGACTGCTGGAGTTGCATTTGAATATATCAAAAAAGATTTTGTCTCTATGTTGTAAAGTAATATTATATCTCAGTAGCATTCTACAGATCTGCCATGCAGCTACAGATGTATGAAAACAGGCTACGGATTGATTGTGTATGGACAGGTATTCATGATCAACAGTATTTCATCCTATATTTGCTTCCTTTAATAGGGAAAATCTTTGGAAGCACTTAGGTGTTGATTCTGGATTCTGTTTGTGCATACCTAGCTACCCTGGGTTAATGCTGTTGTAGAAAACCTTTGCATGAGAACACATCTGTAAAAATATCACCATCAAAATACGAACATGGTTGTACCAAGTATTTAAATGTAGTTGAGTGTTGATTTATGAAAAGTCTTGTGAAATTCAAATTACTCCCTCTAAACTATGTAGAAATGTGTTGCTTACTGTATTCTGCTTTTATTCACCTTTGCATTTTTTTAGCTGTTCTCAGAACTGCCTTTTATATTTAAGATTAGGTCTGGAAAATTTCAAAGTTTCAAGTTAAAGTACAAGGTGAAGGATTTCATTTTCAGGGAATGCTTTTCCTGTGAAGCAAAGTTCATATCTAAACATAGTCAGTTTAATCCTCCAAATCAACAGTGAAGAAAAAGTCATTTGTGTCTGCTGTGTATGGCCTTAGGCACGCTGCATCTCATTGTCACAAAGATGGTGATAACTTTCACACCTAGAAGCAGCTTTAACTGTAGCCTGCAAAATACAAGCTTTTTTTCCTAACGAGCAAGACTGCATACTAAGAAGGCTTCTATGTGCCGTGCAGGAGAGGTTTTGCTTTTTTACGTTATGTATAAAAGCAGACATGAAGATCCTTCCTGCTTTTTGTCACGTGCCTGGGGTATCTGGAGATTACCCAAACTCAGTGAAATCGATTCAAGTTTAATTATTAGTGATATGGTTTTTCCTTGTGTTCACCATCTGCAATTTACATCACAGATGTTGAATCCTGAAATACCATTAATATCCAAAGCTGGAGAAAGAATGAATGTGAATTTATTTATTTTTTTCTTAATGAAGGCTCCAGAACAGTTAATGATCATACAGAGACAGTGATTGCAGTCCTTTCTGTTTACTTAAGTGAAAGAGCTGCATATTTAGAAAAAGAAAAATTTTAAAATTAGTAGTAACTAGGTAGTTCTTTTCCCTTAGCGTCCAAACAAAGAGCAAATCTAAAACAACATGAAACTTAATTTGACTTCAGAAGTGATAATCTTCAGATTTCAAAACTGTTAATGGTAATATAGGAGAGTTATATATTGACAGGTTTTCCTATTTGCAAGTCAATGAAATACATTCATAGCACTCTGGTTTATTTCAGCTCAAAATGTATGAGTCTATAAAAGAATACATAAGTAATATATGCCTTAGTAATGCCATATAAACAAAGTAGGTATATTTAAATTCATGAATGGAGATAACCGGGCCTGTGCATGCTCTGACGTTGTTAGTATATCAAATTGTCAGTTGGTTCCCTGTGAGAACCTTCAATTTTCAAGACTTAGAATCACTGCTAAAATTAAACTTATACCAGTAGGGTAGTACTTTCCCTACTGATGCCTGGGATATTTTAATTGATCAGATAAAACCAAATCAGATCCGATACAAAGGCTGTGGCTTTTTAAATAGGGGTGCAGACCGCGCATTAGTGTTAAATAAAAGTAGTTTCATTAAGAAGTAAAACGTACACAAGTGTTGTGCTGAGCAATCAGTACACCACCATAGGAGGTGATGGGCTCATTGTTTAATGTAGGTACTTTGGGTATGCCAAGATAGCCTGTCTTACAGGTATATCTAAATATTCTGAGTAGTTTGTGTTCTGTCTGAAATGAATTGCATTGACTTAAACAGAATAAGTCTTTGCTCTAATTTTAAAAGTCATTTGCAATTACTCCAGATAACTATTCCAGTTCAAATTCGTACTGTGACTTATCTCAGTATAACTTTAGTCAGTTGCCATGGAAATTGTACTTTTGCAGGGGAAGATTACAGGCTTATATTTCAAAGCAAAACCCTTGGATCAAGCCTGGCAGTACTCGCTAGTGGTGACTCCTGTTGTATTTTCGATGGGACATTACACAGAGGTTCATTTTAGTAGTATTTGAGTGGCTGATCAGTTAAAAAGCTGCAGGTGGCAATTCCTATGCAAAGGTAGGAATAGTATTCATTCATATATTCAAGAAAATTAATCTCATGTCCAAGGGCATGTGTGAAGTACTGACTAATGCAGAATAGCTGCACAAGGCTTAATTCATTATTATGAAGTGCATGGACTTATTTTTTGTATGGATGGAAGGGTCAAAGTGTCCAGTTTATGTCCAAGGAATGGCCATCAACAAAATTGCCTGGTGAATTAGACTGCAGATTGCTGCAAAGTACTAAATGTCCCTATGGGGACATCTCCGTGCATCCCACTTCGATGTGCCTCGCCGGCCTGGTTGAATTGCTGAGGTCTTGCCCTGCTGGGTTCAAGAGAGATATATGAGTTTAAAGTTCAACCCAGCTGCCAGTTTGCCCCACTGCCAGCTTTTCTGGTGTATTCCACCTGCTTTTCATAGCAGTTGCACCAGCAGGGAAAAGATGATAATTACATTAATCTAGTGAAAGGAGTAATCAGGAGTGATAGGTGAGCTGGGAGTGGATTAGATGGAGAAAAGGTAGGGCATAAACCTGCCCAGGGAAAGCTGATTGCCCAAGGGTAAGCAGAAATAGCACCAGATGGATCAGGTAGATCAGAGCAGAAACTTCACTTCTTGTTACTCTTCTGATTTCCACTGGCTATTTCTGGTCATCCTAAATGGGAAGGCCAACAGCATAAAGTGAGTAGTCCGGGAGTGTTGAACGATCAGAAGAGTACGAGGATAGCTGATGTCATCTTGCAAGCTGATAGAAAGGTATGAGGACAAAATGAATGATTTATATGTGAGAATTGTAATATAGCCACAGCGTAAAAAAAGGAAAGGGATAAAGAGGTAACATCCAAAGTAGTTGCTGTGTTGGATGTATGTTTTTCCTGACAGAAGAATTTAAGGCAAACGTCTTCGTTTGCCATTCTTTTTTCCACATTACAGAATAGTATTTTTTTAGTTTCTAGGGTTTATGGGGTTAACCTCTAGTGTACAGCGAGAACTAAGCTTGTACTACAAGCTGTGAATGTGTAACAGTATGCACAAAGCGTAGGAGCGTTGAGTACATATTTGCTTTTGCATTTGCATAGTAGAAAAAAACCCAGCAAAAGTGAAATTTCATAATCTTGGAAAGAAGTCACTAACAGTTTAGGCACTTTGCATACAGAATCACAGAATCT
>VXBJ01001380.1:1715-41440 GCA_013400055.1 Nycticryphes semicollaris | reverse complement strand
GCAGCTGCCAGAGAGAAAGGTGTACTCTGGGAAGATCTTGCCGCTCTGGGGAAATCTTGCCGGCACAAAGGAGAGCCATTGGCATTAGCAGCAGAAGGGGAGGGGGAGACACAGGCAGTGAGCTCTGTGAAAGACACTGTCCCTTGCAGCTGAGGAAGATGTCCCCGTGGCTCCTGCCAGGCCAGCCGCTGTCAGGGCCTGCCTTGCTGCATGTCTGCACACAAATGGCCTCCTCAGCCTTTGACCATGCCCTACAGATGATGGGGGGCCCAACGAATATTAGAGTTCTATCATTGCTCTCTTTTGATTTCTGTGTTTATATGATATTCATTCTCCCATGGATATTTATTTTGATGTTTGGAATGAGAATTTAACGAATTTCCGTGGTAGGATCACAATATTGTTATCATAGAGCATGTCCAAATTACTGCAGGGTTCCCTTGCAGGCTGGGGACATTTGCCTGGGCATTCCTGTGTTCTCGTCTTCAGACCATCTGGTAGGGAACATGGGTATCCTCCCATCCCTGCAATCCTTAACCAAACATGCAAGGATTCTGTTGCGTGGGGACAGTTGCTGTTCTACCTGCAGAACTGCTCTTCCAGAAGAGGTGCCTTGACCTGGCGTTGGTATGACAAAATGACACATAAGGGAATTCATCAGATAGTGACTGTGAGGTCCAAGGGATGTACGGCTTCTCTCCTGGGGTATGGGGTTGCCATTTCCTCAGAGGTCCTGACATGCTCCCATTATTGTGCTGCACAGGACTGACACCTCAGTTCCTGTCATTGCTCTTGTGGTCTGACTCAGCTTAGTTGTATCTCATCATTTCTAATGGAGACATAAGAGGAGCAGCAAACACTGCCTGAGTCATAGATGTGGGGTTCAGATCATTGCATACTAACCCTGCTTTTCCTTCACCTTCCTTTTCTTGCTCCCCCTCTCCCTGCATTCATTTTCCTCTGCCTCTTTCTTCTCATCCACTCTGGCCCGTGTTTCATGTATACGTCCCTAAGGGAGTGCTCTTCTCTACTGTTGTTTGAAATTTTCCCCTGGGAACACAAATTCAATGTTTCAAAGGTGTAGTTACTATCATCCTACTAACATTAACAGGGAGTCCAGCTCACTCTTCTGGCTGTCACATACAATGAAGTATGCTGTGGTCACTGACTTCTCGTATGCCAGTGCTGACAAAACCCCTCTTTCCTCTATTCTGGCTTTGATTTGTGGATACTGGGACCCAGGATCCATCCTGGTTTATAGGAAACTGGAAGCAGGAGACGACATTCTCAACTGCTATGTGAATCCCAGCACTAGGGCCAGAAACAACGGGGTGTTTCCAGGATCTTTGAGCAACAAGATAGTGCAATACAGTTGTCTTCAAGGGGCATTCCAGCATGATGTGGTGATCATTGTTACACTGGACCACAGGGAATAGAAAAATGAGAGCTCTTGCCCTCACCACCTTGCTGGCCCCAACTCACATGTTCTTGCAGAAGAATGAGGAACAGGACACCTTCTTCCACAAGAACTTGCATCACACCTCTAGGTTTGCTTCTTCACGTCTTCCCTTGCACAGTTGCTCTGTCTTGCTTTCTTCCAGGCTGTCACCCATAAAACGGGCCTAGTCATGGTGGGAGAGAGACACCTTCCAGACCACATGCACCTACCAGAGCTCTAACTTTCACACTATGATCTGGTAACAGCAAAGGAGAATACAAGTTCCCCGAGTTGTTGCAGCAATTGGCTCCAAGGAGAGTAGGCCATTCACCATACTGCCAAATACTTCAGTGAAATTAACCCTCGTGTGCTAGAGGAAGTCAAGATCTCCTTGTACCTGTGCTATGCATGACATCTTGGTGCTTGGATTGTTCTTGGCTGTGCAGGTGCAAGGTAGCAGGTGCAAGGCTGAGCTCTAGTCAAGCGGCCTTCATCTCCCCCTGGCAGTGCTACTTCCCCTCTTCACCCAAGTATCTTGAGTTAGAGATCCCTTTTCTCATGCAGAAAATAATTTGATGAGTGTCTGTGAACAGATTAAAGAATCTGCCCAAATGAGGCATTTCTGAAGAATCTAAGGCATGCTGCTCCAGTAGAAACTGGAGCTCTGAAACCAAGAAGGGAAAATCACCTGGAGTGGGAAGGAGATATTTTGCATGTTTGGTCATACTTGTGACTATATGCATAAATTTGTCTCCACTCAGTGGGAGCTGACCACTGGAGGGCATTTGGGTGAAAAGTGCAGCAGTTTTTCCTCCTGATAGATTTATAGAACAGGACCAGGAGTGAGGTATGATTAAGACTGTCACTAAACAGAAGATCTAGATGTAAGTGACTTTGGCTGAGCATGAGCACTGAATCATATGATATGAAAGATCCCTTTGGTCAGCCAGGGTCAGCTGTCTCAGTTGTGTCCCCTCCCAATTGTAGAACTGTTCTTCCTCTGCACCCTAGGAGGGGATTGCTCTTACCATGAGCTGCAAAGAAGGAGCATGGGCTCTGATGGGTGCTCCCTCCCCAGTACCATGGGAGGAATAGTCTGTCGCCCATCTGTGTTGTCTTGCAGGCCCATGCAAATATGCCATCTGTCCTGGAGATGACTGCCTGATGGGGGTTAGGGATGTGCAAGACACCTCAGCCCTACAAACATATGTAATGAACTTCTGGAGATGCACGAGCCATATGGGTATGACTGAAGAAGAATGGACTTGTCCTAGTGATTTTAGCCCTCTAATGCATACCATGTCCACTCCTTCTGCAGACCGGTGGAAAGGTAAGGAGAAGTCCTCTCTGGACTCTACCCAAAGTGGGTTTTCCTACCATCTCCTTCTTCAGTCCTTGTGGTCATCTTCTCCCCAGCAAAGCTCCACGCAGAGCAGGAGGAAATGCCTTGGGTGCTTTTGGGGCTGCTGATTCCCTGGGTCTCCTGCAGCACTGGGGTATTTCCATGAAGCGAACACAACGTATCTGTAGGGCGCAGTGTGAGGACTAGGGAAAATATTCTGGGCAGAGATGCAAGAAGGAAGGGGCCTGATGGTGACTGGTTCTAGGGTAGCCAGGTATGTTTTCCTCAGCTTCAAGGGAAAAGGCGCCAAAAAAAAAAATCACACTGAAGTGAGTCCCACCCCCCCCTTGCTCCTTGTTTTCCCTGGAGCAGACAGTTGCCAAAGTGTTGAAGTGTTGACACAGAAGGAAGGAGGACTCAGAGGCCCAGATTTGGATGCAGCACAGCTTTATTGAGTGTAAAGAGGAAAAGGAGAAGATTTGCAGGGAGATCCCAGGGGGCAGCTACTAAGATGCAGTGGAGCTCCTGCAGGGTGTCCATCTGCTGGCCCTTCAGAGGAAAGGAGACCAACAGATTGCCTATAGTCTGGCATTGGGAGGTGGTGACAGGAAAGCTAAGGAAAAGAGAGAGAAATGAAAAGGAGACAACAATGGCCCAAAGCCCTAAGTACAATGCCCTATCTCCTTTCTAGCATCATGCCTTGGGAGGTTCTTGCTTCAGGATGTTGCAGTGGCTCTAGCAGGGCTGACATCTGTTGCCACAGTAGCGGCTGGTAATGCAGGAGAGGTCACAGCACCCAGAGTTGATGGGGACTCCGTCACAGCTGAGGATGCTGCCAACAGCAGCGGAGGTGGAGGATCCCACCACGGTGTTCTGTGGGAAGGAGCTGAGGATGGGTCCGGGCAGGGTCACCACCACAGGGGAGGGCTCAATGACGACAGTGGAGTTCTGGCACTGCCTGACACAGGGCTCATTGCAGCTGTTGGCCAGTGGGGTCGGGCAGCAGGGCTGACAGGGCAGGCAAGGCGGGCAGCAGGGCTGGCACTTGTCGTAGCAGGACATGTCTCTGGGCCAGAGGTGCACCTGGGAGAGAGGGCAGGGGGAAGCAGAGCACAGGGACACATGAGGAGCAAAGTTACACTCAAATCCAGGGAAGACAAAGCACATCCTGGCTCACCAATTGCTGCCCATCTGAAAGCCCACGAGCCACCTCCACTAAGTCCCAGCCCCTCTCTGCACAAGACCTTCTCTCCCTTTCCCTCTCCCAGGAGAAGCAGGTCCCAGGCCTGGACTCGCACAGCCCGTGTCACCTGAGACGTACATCAAGGAAAGATCTGATCTCGAAGCAGGACGGGAAGAGGCTTCACACTCACCTGATTCCCAAGGAGCAGGAGGCAAGAGAAGCGGATGAGAGAGCTGAGACCTGGGCTGCCTTTTATAGTAGTCCTGCACTGCCTCAGGCCCAGGGGCACCCTCTGTGGAAGTACTAATTTTCTGACAAGCTCCTGTCAAATGCAAAGCATCCCAACTAATGGTGTGGGCTGTGTCCTGGTTTCCTGCACTGCCGCTTTTTCATTTCCTGGCTTAAGACACGTGCTTTCCCATTTGAAGGCCTGTGGAAGTGCTGGGATGAGAGGCCTGAGGATTTCTGGGGCAGAAACACATCAGCACAGGCAGAAGACTCAGCTCCACTGCGGACGGCATCCTCTGCAGGCCCAAGGTGATGTCACCTGAGTCATTCCTGTGGACTTGTTTGTGGCAAAGTTGTCTGGAAATGGGCAACGCTCTCAAGTTTCTCATCAGGTTCCCCAAGGACTCCCATAGGAGGTGACATGCCATATCCATTTCTCTTGCTCCCCCTGTATCCCTCTGATGGCTGCTCATTGTTGCACACAGGTGGGCTTCTGCTGGGAGACTTTGATGCTATTGCAACACTAATGGTGCTCTCAGGACACCTTGGCTGGGTTCATCTGCTTCATCCCCTCTCTGTGCAGTGTCTGTGGGCCCTGAGGGAAAATCATGAGCTCTTCTAGGGCCTGGTTCTTTTTCAGGGTTCTTGAGTTTTCTTCTGCCAATGTGGTCCCCAGCACCTCCTCAGCAGAGTCCACAGTTGCTGATGTTTCCCTGGCCTCACGTGCACATACAGATTTGTGCATCGTTTCATGCAGGCCTGCATGAGCACACATGTGCCAGTCTGTTCTTGTGTGGCCCCCACCATGGGGGCATGTGCAGGTCATAGCAGGTGACTCTCCATGAGTGTCCATGAGCACTGGAGAGTAGCAGGTTGCACTTGCCAGAAGGAGCCCATCTGCAGATGAATGGTGGTGCCTTTGGCCTTGCAGAGAGGTGCCCAGAGACCTGAAGTTCAGTCCCTGCCTCTGGTGCCCTCCATTTCCCCTTTTATGCCGAGGGACAAAGGCCAAGAAAGCCTGCCTGTCTATACTGGCCTTTGTCCCTGAATTCATCCTCCCAGGATGCAGTGTTTCTGGTGACTGGACTAGGACACAGACTCCTTGAGGGCATGCCAATACGACCTGCACTTCTACAGTTCACTAGGCTACTGGTGAGTTAGGCAAGGGCTGAGACGTGGTACTAAATGCCTATTGGACTGAAGGGACCAGGATGCATTTGTTGCTCTGCTTTGAGATGTAGGATAGTTGGAAAGACCCAGCTTAGAGGAAGCGCCACTTAAGGTTTTCGCCTTCCCTTTGTTGTCCTTGCTGAGATCGTTGCCAGATGATGCTGCCAGGAGGTTTCAGCCAGAGACAACTTTACTTCCCATGGGAGCAGCTTTCAAATTTAAGTTCCAGTTCTTGGCCCCCACCACAATTACATCTCCAGGGGTTACACGTCAGTGCTTGTGTCCGGGCATAGACATCACTGATCTCAGTTTGGATCCTGACATACAGGTGACTTCCTAGCTTGACCTGAGACCTGCCTCATGTCTATGAATCCACCTGGTGATTGCTGGTCTGTCTTGAACACTGATTAGTGTAATGAAACCTCATCCTGACCTTGACTCACTCACTGACCCACTGTTGTTGTTGTTTAACCTGGGCTGGTAGCCAAGCACCACACAGTCCCTCAGTCACTCCCAGCAAGGAGAAGGGGAGTGAATTGGAAGGGTTAAAGTGAGAAAAATCATGGGTTGATATAAAGGCAATTTAAGAATTAAAGAAAAATTTCAAGAAAAAAACCCAGAAAAAACAACAACAAAAGAAAAGGAAAATCAAAGTCATGCAAAAGAAAACAATTACTCACTACTAGCCAACTGATGCTCAGCCAGTCCTCAAGCAACAACAGCTCCCACCATCCTCAACCCCCAGATTTATTGTGGAGCATGACATTATATGGTGTGGAATACCCCTTTTGTCCTTTGGGGTCAGCTGTCCCAGCTGTGTCCCCTCCCAGCTTCTTGTGCACCCCCAGCCTACCCGCTGGCAGGGCAGTCTAAGGAGCAGAAAAGGCCTTGACGTGGGGTAAGCGTTGCTCAGCAACAACTAAAGCATCCCTGTGTCATCATCACTATTCCCAGGACAAATACAAAAGGCAGCCCCACACCACCTGCTGTGAAGAAACTCTTCATAGGCTTTGCCCTAGCCAAAACCAGTACATTTTCTGCCGCTTATTCCATACCATTTGTGTCACGCTCAAGTCCTACATTATCTATTACATCTTCATTACCTACCACCTGTCTTCCCATCCTTTGATATATGCACAGATATAATTCCCTTAGACAGTGGACCACCTTTGTATAATGTATAAAATGTACATAAGTGTCAACTGAGTTAATTTAGTCCATGCCTTTGGGCTGCTTCTGTTACGGTGGTCACTCAGAAGAGAAGATGTGATATGTAGCATGGAGTTACTGGTCACTAAAGCCAGCGTAAGCTGGGTCACAGTTGCACCTGTACTACGTGTACTACTTGTGAAGTTTGTCATCCATTGGTTTGAGTGATTCCTGCTATAGTACTTCCTGTAACAATCATATACCTCCAATCATGGGTTACAATAATTTAAAGGTATATCTGTTATTATGTTCACCCTGGCCTGTTTGGACCAGATGAAGAGTTTAACATTGGAATACATTCCTCCTATTGCACCTGCTTTGGCATGGACCTATCCATGGACCACAGTCTATCAGAGTTGCACCTGCTGCAATGTGAACTCATCTACAAGCCACAATCTCTTCAGAGCTACAATTTCTGTGTCATAGACTTATCCATGGCCACAGATGCTTTCAGGTGTTCCAGTATGGCCTCATGTACAGCCACTCATGCTTTAAGGTGTAGCTTCTCCAGCATTGACTTATTCTTGGGCCACAATCCCTTCAAAGTGCCACCTTCTGTGGCACTGGCGTAATCACAGCCAGAGCTGCTTCAAGGTACTCTGCTCCCATGCAGACAGATCCACAGGTCACAGTCTCTTTGACTCAAGGGCAAGAGGGTACCCAGTAGCAGAGCAAAGGACATGGTGTGAGGGGAATCTCACCAGCTTCGATGGCCCTGGTATACCTCAACTCCTATTTCAAACACAACAGTGTCTTCAGGAGTTCCTTGTCAGCACCTATGGGATTGTGGATGCTTCAGGGGTGCCATCATTTTAATCATTCTCATGAGGTGAGGGGGGAAGGTTTAGAAAGAAGGTTTTCAGTATCACAGGAAAAAAAATACCTAGATGTGGGCATTAATACTGAAGCCATATGACCTTAACACCAACTCAGTAGACATGAACAAAAGAAGTGAGTCAGGTGCAGAGACATGAACATGAACAACAGAAGTAAGCCAACAACTTGAATTTGTTGTTTAATCTGTGTGGAGACAGAGGGTCATGGGACACTGGGAAGCTCAACTTCCTATGATGTCCCCACAACCCCATACCCCATTGTCATCAGCTCAGCAGTGACAATAAACTGTGGAGTACTTTTGCAAAATTGGGAATTCTTGCTTGTAGTGAGCATGTGTTTTGGGTTTCCAAAGACTGTGGACCACAGATCACAAGGGTTACTGGGTCACTGTCAAGTGCATTAGGACCTGGAGACTTGTGGGTTTGATTTTTGGGTGTTGAATCACTAATGTAATGGTTGAGCTATTCCAATCAGCCAAATTAAAATTCAGAGGAAAAACATCTAATGCTGGGCATGCTAACTCTTCTGAATTAACTGAATGGAACATTTTGGGCTAATATTTTGACACAGCCTGCAGCTGCTGACCACAGGTTGATTTCCTGGTGGTGTGGACAGGCAGGAAACATTGGATGTACACGTCTCCAGGCTCACCTCTAGGAAATACTCCTGCCCTTGGCCCTGGATGGGCAATGCAAAGCTCTGTCAAGACAAGGCACAGCCCTGAAAAATGGTAGATAAGAAGGACACAGCAGAATGTAACCACTGACCAGAAAGGGTCCTTACCTCTTTGCCCTTAACCAGTGATCAGCTACTTGCTGTCCACAGGGTAGGCCAGGGTATAGATGGGGGACCTCCATGCAGATGAAGACATCTTGTGGTTTTGTTTCAACTTCCTGCCTGGGGTAAGTTGAATTCCACAGTCTCAGACCTGGGTAGCTGGAGTTTTCCCTCTGAGATTCCTCCAGATCAATTACTCTGATACATTGAGGCTGTTGTTCCAACCTGTGCCCAAGAACAACTGTCAAAGATAGTGACAGCACTTTTGAATCTAGAGCTGCCCAAAAGAGAAAGCTCACAGGTGCTGTCAAATGCAGCATGTCCCACTGTAACCATCACATCCCAGGGTGAGGGAGGGGGGATCTGCTCTCACAGAGAGCCTTTCAGCTGAGTCCTGATACTGATGAGGCCTTAGAGAGCCCATTCCCAAGACTCTGTACTTGGGGAACATCAGGTACCACAGAGCAGTTGCATGAGCTGGTTGTGGTTCTGGACCTGCCCTGACCCATGGGGATGTTGGTTTCATGAGGAATTGAGAACTGAGTGTGTGGTTTACTGTGGCCTGGCCAAAACTAACTTGAGAATCACCTCAGCCCTGCCCATCTGTTCAAGAGCTTAGTGAAGCCAGGTGGTGCACAAAGTGACAATGGTATTGCATGAGGGTCTTGTCCCTAATACCTGTGCCCAAGGGAGCTGGCCATGCCTCTACCTGGGAGCTATTCCTGGAGCTATTCACCCAATCCCATTCCTGCTGTCTGTCCTTCATGCCAATGTTCTGTCTGAGCCTACTCCTCCAACATAGCTGCACTCAGACCAGAAGGGACTGTATTCCCCAACAGCTTGTACAGACTCCAGCTCCCCACTTAGGGTCAGCAGAAGGCAACCCTCCCATCTGCAAGGTGTACTCCAAGCCTGAGGAGGCATTTCTGGGCAGAGGCACAGCAAGGCAGTCCCTGTGGGCCACTGTCACTTGGGCAGTTGGCAATATCTTTGCTCAGGTGCAAGAAACACTGCACAAATGTCCCAGTGGAGTGTGCCCCAACCCCTCCTTCCTCCCAGAATAGTGAAGGGTGCCCATGTGCCCTTATGGTATGTTGATATGACCAGAGCAATGCTTTTGTCCTTGGGTAGTTGGTAAGAACATCCTGAGAGAGAAGGACCACACAGAGCCTCAGGTTGTGTTGCAGTAGAATTTTAATGATTTCAAAGAGGGAAATGAGGTAAACAAGTGGAGGCTCTGCCCAGCTTCTTGTCAGATCACCCGAGAGCCTCTACCCAGAGGCTAGGGTGGAGTTCCCAAACTGTCCATCACCCTACACCACAAAGGCAGGGGAACAGCAGATCCCTCCAGGGCTGGCCTTGGAAAAACCCATGACCCTAGGGAGCAGAAGAGAAAAAAGAGAGAGAAAAAAAGAGTGAGAAACAAGCACGATACACATAAGCCATCTTTTCAGAGAGTTCAGGCATGCTTCTTCCTGGTTTTCTTTGGAAGTGGAGCCATGGATGCTCAGCCTCTCTAAGAGTGATGATCCAACAATCTGTCCTCAGACCAGCATAGTCTTCTAGCTTCCTTGGGGTCCGTCTGTGTGAAGTGACCAGTGGCTTTAGCAGGGGGGGCACCTCCTGCTGCAGTAGCGGCTGGAAATGCTAGAGAGGTCACAGCACCCAGAGTTGATGGGCACTCCGTTACAGCTCAGGATGCTGCCAACAGCAGCGGAGGTGGAGGATCCCACCACGGTGTTCTGTGGGAAGGAGCTGAGGATGGGTCCGGGCAGGGTCACCACCACAGGGGAGGGCTCAATGACAACGGTGGAGTTCTGGCACTGCCTGACACAGGGCTCGTTGCAGCTGTTGGCCAGTGGGGTCGGGCAGCAGGGCTGGCAGGGCAGGCAGGGTGAGCACTGGTTGTAGCAGGACATGTTGTGGGACAGGAGGTGCACCTGGAGGAGAGGGCACAGAGGAGCAGAGGAGCGTGTGAGGAGCAGCCTGTCCACCCACCACCAGGCAGCTGATGCCTGTGCTGGGTGGGTAGATGGAGCCTGAGCAGCATGGCCCGTGTGCCTTTTTGCACATCCACACACACACACACCCCACCCCGAGCACCCTACAAAGAGAGCCAGGCCCAGGAAAGCCCTTTCCCAGCCCACAGCCCAAGAGTCCCCTCAGTCCACCCCAGCCCCTCTCCGCACCAGACTTTCTCCTCGCTTTTTCTCACAAGACAAGCAGCCCCAAGCCCCAGTACAGGACAGAGCAGGTATTATCGACATGTCCATTGAGACATGGTTTCAACCTGTAGGAGGAGGAGGAAGAGAAGGGACTTCGAACTCACCTGGTTTGAAGGAGCAGGAGAGTGAAGTGAAGTGAATAAAAGACCAAGGTCTTGCATTGGCTTTTATACTGGTCCTGCACGGCCCCAGGCCCAGAGGTAACCCTAGTAGGGTTAATAATTTTCTGACAAGCTCTTCTGAAATGTAAGACATCCCAGTTAATGATGTGTTTTGATTTCCTGGTGTGTTTTCATTTCCATGTTTATGCTATGCTTATTCTTTCATGGATGGTTGTTTTCAGTGTTGGAATTACAAGTTCCTAAAATTTCTCAGGCATAAGATATGATTGCAGGCATAACTCTCACAGCATTTGCTGGAGGGATCCTGTACAGATTAGGGACACTGGCCTGGAGCACTCCTCGGGGGTTGTTTTCAGCCTCATTGGCAAGAAAGACCAAGCTCCTCAGCCCTGTAGGCCTTGACCAGACCTCAAGAACTGCCATATGTGAGGATGTTTCATGTCCTTTTCTCTCTCTCCCTCCCAGCACATTCTGATTGTTACTGGTCTTTCTTTTTCCATGCAGGTGAACTCCACTTCTGAATGTCAACATTTTTCCTTCTAACACCAACCTTGGGAGAGATTTCACAGGCTGTTTGGTTTCCCCCACTTTCTAGGCCATGTCTGGGGACTGCTAACCAATACATGTTATGTGCCTTGAGGTTCCCTGGGGTGCTCCAGCCCTGTCAGGCTGTGCCTAGTTGAATCCACCAGTGGTAATGTGCAGGCATTCTTGCTTGGTACCATGCAGGTAAGCACATATACATCTGTTTGTATATACCTCATTCTCATCACAAGATATGGTGGTCATGGCAGAGGCTCTTTACACTTTGTTCATGAGCACCACAGAGCTGCCAGTTCCCCAGGTCAGAGGCAGTGTAACTTTGGCCCAGGTGCAGAGGTGGCCCAGCAGTAGGGACTGAGAAGCAGATCATTTCTTGTGCCCTTTGTTTCCTGACCTTCAAAAGATTGTGCTCTGCTACTGCAGATTTCAGAGACTGCAGATCTCCTCTCCTCTCCTCTCCTCTCCTCTCCTCCTCTCCTCTCCTCTCCTCTCCTCTCCTTTCCTCTCCTCTCGGACCTCAAAACAACATTAGTTTTGTGTCCAGGGAAAATGCTGGGTAATAGTGTCCACCTTGTGCAGGAAAACTCTGAGTGCATCTGCCTCCTGTGCTGTGTTGGTGATGCCTGTCTCTGTGGAAACACAGAGCAAGAAAAGCAGGACAGATGGTGACCATAGCTAATCAGGTAGCAGAGGAAGGCAGTCAAGTTGGGGAAGGTTGGAAGCTGGTGATTTCTGGTAAGAGAAAAAAGGCTTCTGCTCCACCTGCAGACTTTAACTTCAGGACAGGAGCTGTCATCTAGGAACTGCTGAGAACAAAAAATGCTTTAGGGTATTCTTCAGAGGAAACTGCGCTCAAATAATTTTTCCACCATGAACAAGAAAAGACCTGTGACATCTATAGGAGATTCCCTCTGTTAAGAATCTTAAGCACCAGTCTGCTAACCTGACCTAGTGTCTCCAGAGGTTTCTTGATTTTGAGAGGGCAGATGCAATATGTTGCAGAGGGACTTCCAGGCTTGTCCTGCCTTTGGAGTATTACCCTTTGCTGCTTTTTGATGTAGGCACCAATGATTATGCCCAAAGAGCCCTGGGGTGAATTCACAAATTGGAAAGGCTTGAGTAGAAAAGAACTCATCCAATGGATCAACATGCTTTGTATTGCAGGCAGAATGTGGGTTGTGATTTCCAGAGAACTGTCTCTGATGAAGAAGGAGTACTGATCAGGGATAGGAAATATTTGACAAAGTCATACAATGTAGTCTTTGCAGTCAGGCACAGTAACAAAGAGAAAAGTCTGAAGTAGGTATGACAGGGGAGGTTTACCATAAAGGAAAAAAGAAGTGAGAGCATAAATGTAGAACGGGTGGTTAAAAAGCTCTATGCCCATGCCCTAATTCTGGTACTGCACTAGTCTTATTTTAAAACAAAATGGTTTTAAATTAAAATGGGTCAAACAACCCATCCCCTCCCTGCACTATAGCAGTTAAGCACATGACAATGAACTGCTGTCCAAGAAATTATTTCTATTGAGAGACAACCCCCACCCCCAATGACTCACAGCTTTGTTCTGCCAGCTCTTACTTCTGAGGAGTAGTGAAAGTAACAGAGGGATTAGTACTACTTGTTCACACTACTCAGCTGTGGGGGACACAGCGTGGGTCATTCTGTGTGATGGTAAATGTTCTGTCTTTCTGCAGACAAGTGCCAGTTGTAAATTGAATACTGAGAAGTCACACTTAGGACTGTGCTATCCCTAGTTACATAGCATGTCACAGCTGCATTATATGGCTGATGTCTTCCTGCCCAGACACATGTTGGTGCATAGAAATTCTCCAAAAACCCCAGGAAGCTGTTCCATCTAGTATTCATGATTTACTCCCTTAAGCTGGCATTCCCTGACAAGCTACCTAAAAACTTTTTCAGGTACAGCACATCAGCCTGTGTGTCTAACAAGCTACTCCAGTGATTTACATGGTATATACGTGTACGTATATTTCCCACTAAATAATCTTCCGATGAGGAAGAGATACAAACAGGATCACAGAATCATAGAATAATTTGGATCTGAAGGGACTTTTAAAGATCTGACCACTCTGCAATAAGCAGGGACAACTTCAACTATAGACCAGGTTGCTCAGACCCTTGTCCAATCTGACTTTGAATGCTTCCAGGGATGGGGCACCTACCATCTCTCTGGGCAATGTGTTCTAGTGTTTCACCACTTGTAAAAAGTTTTTTCCTAACATCTAGTCTAAATCTCCCCTCTTTTAGCTTAAAATCATTGCCCCTTGTCCTATCACAACACACCCTGCTAAAAAGTTTGTCTCCTTATGATGCCCTTAGTACTATTTTGTTGTCTCATAAGAAATCAGTGGCATCTGCTATCCACCTGTTTGTTCATCCTTCCCTTGAGTCCAATATTGGTATTGAATCTGTGCAGATAAGTGCACTATTGAAGAGCTGTTAGGCAGAAATGTATCCCCTTGGCAAAAGCTGGTTGTCCCAGAGTTCCTAGAGGAACAGCTTTTCCACAGTAGCATGAGAAGACTCAAGGGTCCTGCTAACCAGGTTACATGCAATGATTTAAAGATGTGTACAATTTCCCCAGGGAGACCTAAAGGCCACCCAGACCTGCTCAGCACAGGTGTGGAATGTTTTTTTACCACTCATTAAGACTTGGAAGATAAGTCATTCCCATATGGCTAATTAGGGAGCTTTTCCAGTTTTGTTGGCTTGTTTGTTTTTATTGGCAAGGAAGACAGTAAACAAGAGGATTTTAATAAGCTCTCAAGACAATGGCATTACTTTCTGTCTTCTGTTGTCTCAGCCTTTGCCTTCTGTTAGTAAAGACAAGAATTCTGAGGCTGCAAATTCAGCGGCTTCATGGGAGAAGGAGTATTTACCTCTGGTGAGAATCCTCTGAGCCCAGATACCTACTGAATTTTTCACCCACCTTAAACTCCACTTCTCTAGCTTGTACCTCCACATCTTGGCTATGGGGATAATCTGTGAGAAAGGGCATAAAGTGTTGGTTAAGCCAATGTGTTTCAGTTTAAAATGATTCCCTCTCATCCTATTGCTACACTCCCACATAAAGAGTGCCTCCCCAGCTTTCCTGGAGCCCCTTCAGGTACTGGAAGGCTGCTATAAGGCCTTCCTGGAACCTTCTCTTCTCCAGGTTGAACAGCTCCCAACTCTCTCATCCTGTCTTCACAGGAGAGGTGCTCCAGCCCTCTGATCATCTTCATGGCCCTCGTTGGACCCATCCCAATAGGTCCATATCCTTCCTGTGCTGAGTGATGATCAGAAGTGAACTTATTACCTGCCATACCAGCCTGTAAAAGCACCTCTACTCAAATTACTGAACCTTGCATCTATGTCCAAAGTACTCTAGGCAGAGAGAGGTGGCAGGGATTAGGGGTTCGTGTGCAAGAAAGAAGTTGGGCAGGTTGCTCTAATCAGCTGGACCTGTAACACAATGCACAGGTAAACCACCCTCTCTTTAACTATACTGAGCACTTGGACTTGACACAGGAGTTTCATAAAGTGATTTTATCCCATCCAACAACTCTCTGTTTTGGCCATAGACAGTGCAGACAGCGGCTCTTTGGGTGGAAGTCCAGTCTGGATTCTCTGTAAATAAGTAAATGGCGAAACAGAGATTTACAAGTGTCACAACACTCCACCTGATTCCCCCATATTCTCAGGACACAACACAGAAAAACTGAGCTGCTCTGAAGGCCTACTGTGTGCAACCTATGTTTAGCACAGATCTCAGGGTGGGTTTATTGCAGAGTTGTTTCCACTAGAGTCACTGTTGTAACAGGGTGAATGCTGCTGGCCACAGTTAGGGCTAGGAGGGGTCTCAGATACTTTCAGCTGCTTTCTGCATCCATTTCCTCCCCATAGCCATACAGGCCACTGCATCATGTACCCAGATCTTCCTTACAGGAACACCTGGATGTGTGGGATACTCAGTGAAATCTCAAACCAAAGGAGGCACCAGCAAGCATGTGAACAGATGCTGAATAAAAGTGACCCCAGGGTGATGGTCTGGATGACTTTCTCACTGGCAATGTACATGGCTAAAGGGAGACAGTTCCTGCCCCAGGAACTTACAGTCAGAAAAAATAGTGCCACACTTGCCCCAAGACCAAAGTCACACTTGAACCCAGATTGCTTTATTCACTTCACTGGTAAGGAGAAGTTCAGCATTTGGTTTCAGTTCCTACATACAGTAGCCCCAATCATTCCACTACCTCTAAGGAAGAGCAAGTCAGAGAAAGATAATACCTTCTCTTTTCAATCTGATATGTGTTTCCTTAAGTTCCTCTTCTTCCTCTATCTTTTGCCATTGCACATCTCCTGGGTGAGAGCTGGACACTTGCAGAGGTAGTCCTGGGACAGAGCACATTCCTTCCCATGTTCTCTTTATCAATTTGCAGGAGAATGCGATCTGTGCTCTAAAATCCACACCTGGTTGGAGCTGTCAATGCAGGCAGTATCCTCCTGAGCACCTTTCCCAGTGCCCTTTTGACCTCTCTGTTCCTCAGACTGTAGATGAGTGGATTGATGAGAGGTGTGAGTACTGTGTAAAAAAAGGAGAATATTTTGTTGAGCTGTCTCAGTGGCGCTGTTCTGGGCAGCATGTAGACGATGATGAGGGTCCCATAGAAAACAATGACCATAGTGAGGTGAGAGGAGCAGGTGGAAAAGGCCTTGTGCCTCCCTGAGGTGGATGGGATCCTCAGGATGTCTGCTATGATGCAGACATAGGATGCCAGAGTGAACAGAAATGGGAAAACTACATCTGGGAAAGATAATATGATTGTAAGAATTCTGATCATCCCAGTGTCACTGCAGGAAATTTCTAGCAATGGGGCCTCTTCACAGAAGAAATGGTCAATTGCATTGGGGCCACAGAATCTTTGGCGAGATAGGCAAGATGTGATTCCCGCAGAAATCAGCAGTCCTGCGAACCATGATCCAGTCACCAGTTGGATACATACTTTCCAGTTCATGATGCCTCCATAAAGTAGAGGTTGACATATGGCAAGATACCGATCATAGGACATAGCAGCCAGCAGGTAACACTCAGAAGTTGCAAAAGTGCCAAAGAAGAAAAACTGTGCCATACACCACTGCACAGAGATGGTCCTGTCTCCAGTCAGGAAACTGACTAGCAACCTAGGAAGGATGGTGGAACTGTAGCATGTCTCTAGGCTGGACAGATTCACCAGGAAGAAGTACATGGGTGTGTGAAGATGTGGGTCTGTGACCACAAGCACAATTATGAGGATGTTCCCAACTATGGTCACTGTGTATATGGTCAGACAGAGGAGAAAGAGAGGTATCTGGAGTTCATGGGCGTTCCCCAGTCCCAGCAAGAAGAATTCCATCAGAAATGTCTGGTTTTCCCATTCTCCTCTCTCCATGCTGTGTTGTAGAACTTTCTTTTTCCCACTTGCCAGGGAGGAGAGCTGTAGGATAGAGTGCTTGTTGATGTATTATTTCACAAAGGAATTGTGGAGGCAACTTCTTCTAGAGAAAGCATAATGTTCAAATACACCTGAGAGTTTTCATGTTCTCTGAAAGAAAGAGAGGAGAGGAGAGGAGAGGAGAGGAGAGGAGAGGAGAGGAGAGGAGAGGAGACATCTGAATCAATGCAGCAATGTGAAGAAGCAAGACTGTTCTAGAAGGAAGGAAATAGGTCAGAGATCATATGCTTCATATCTTTTCCTCATCAGCTGCCTGTTTTGGCTGCCTTGCTGCAGCAGCACAGTATCTGTACCTTCACACTTCAAAACATGCTCTGAGAGCTCTATCACAGGGAAAGTGATGGCAAGTGGGAGCTGAGTTGGGGCAGGTGCAGTATCTAGTATGTGATGGAGGTAAACACCCAGTCGACTTTTGCGTATCTGAGCAGGGAAGACCCATGATGAGAAACAAAGCCCTCTGCCCAATCCTTCTCATTGTGTTTCTCCAAAAATAGGGTGAGATGTTGTTTCCCATCTTATGACTTTATAGCTTTTATGGTGAATTGGAAACAACCACGGTGGGCACCTACACAAAACAAACAGTTGCTGGGAAGGACTGCCACCTCAAAATGGGCAATCAAACCAGCTTCATGATAATCCTTTCCTGGGGTGGGAAGAGCTCTTCTGTGAGGTATTCCTATGAAGGGAGAGCCCCAAAATCAGTGCTGTACCTGGAGAACAGCGTAGGGTCTAATGTGAGAAAGCTGAAGATGGGAAACTGATCCCTGAGACAAAGGTGTAAGAAAGAGAGAGATAAAGATAAGTGGAATTTCACTGTGGGAGCTGAAGTCACATGTGCAGGAACCGTGGGCCCACACACCTGCCCACATCATTCCTACAGCCCAGCTGAGATACAGGAGTTCCCTCTCTCAGGCTCCTGTACAGCAGCAGAGCTCTCACTGAGCAGTGACAGCTCCACCGCCTGAGGGCTTAACAATGCCAAGGACACAGAAACAGTATACAGAGGAAGGAGTGAGCTCAGGAAGGAAGACACTCAGGAAATAACAAGACGGAGGCACGGGTCTTGTATTACCAACACCACACAAACTCCCAGGAGCTAAATAACAACACCAACTCTGGCTGTGCAAATGTGGCACCTACATGTAACCCTCAGTGTAAAGCACTGACATATCTGATGGTACCTGCAAAAAAAAGCCAGGGGCTGGATCTTACAGTCAGTTGCTTCCTGTCCACTTCCTTCTTATCTCTGCAGACTCCAACTCCTGCTACATGGGCAGCTACACTCCTCTGCTCCCAGCAGTTCCTGCCAGGAGTCAACAGCAGCACCTGAA
Source organism: Nycticryphes semicollaris (assembly GCA_013400055.1). NCBI lineage: Eukaryota > Metazoa > Chordata > Aves > Charadriiformes > Rostratulidae > Nycticryphes > Nycticryphes semicollaris. The sequence continues at coordinate 23,537 of VXBJ01001380.1, read as the reverse complement.
TGTACCTGCTCTCCAAACTCTCCCACTGCTTATAGAAGGAATCAGCCTCCTGATGGGTCATGCTGCATCTCCTCTCTCTTTGGGGCTACAAGGAGTGAGCATTGTGTAACTAGTCCCTGGGGGAAGGAAGTTCTGAGCTGGTAGAAAGTGTGCAAGCAACCCCAGCAAGGGCTATCACTCCCCAGACCTCTGTGGCAATTAAGCCTGCTCTGAGGAAGAGCAAAACTGAGACAGAATAGTAAGCAATGGCTTCTGTAATCTCTGCAGCAAAGACGAGAGAGATGCCAGGAAGGGGATTTGGATCTGCCCTTCAGAGAACTACACTAGAAATGACTCCTTCAGAATCAGCTGTAGATCATCACAGTTGCCTTTCCCATGTTTACCAATGCTCAGTGAGGAGAAAAAGCAGCAGGCCCTTTTTACAGTCCATGGTGGCCTGCAAGGTGGGATGGAGTGTCACCTTTGCAGGGGAGCAAGCTCTATTGTCAGAGGAGAGAGGCCACCCAAATCTCACTTTGGTACTTAGAGACTAGACCCACCAGAGCTGAAGTGAGCTGAGCTGCCCATAAGTCCCCATAGTTTTGTATCAGCTTTTCAAAATGAGAAGTCCACAGTGCCTTGACTGGTTTCTTTCTCCACTAGCTGGCAAGGCAGGAAAGAGGTTACCCCACTGACATTCTACTACTGGTCCAAGTCAACCTGCCTCTCCTAGAGGTCCTGGGATTTCACTGCCAGACGTAAGAAGGACCTTGCATACCCCAATTTATGTTAGAGAACTAGTGATTGAATTGTGCCCTGGTTTCAGCTGATATAGAATTAATTTCATTTCTAGTAACTGCTGTGTTTTAGATTTGGTGTGAGAATAATGCTAATAACACACATTGTTTTAGTTATTGCTAAGTGATGTTTACACTAGTCAAGGACTTTTTCAGCTTCCCACAGAAGCTTAGAGGAAGCATAGCCAGAAGACGCTGGCCAAAGGAATATTCCATACCACAGATGTCATGCTCAGTACATAAAGGAGTGTTGGCCAAGGGGGACAGGGATCTGCATTCACTGCTCAGGATGGGCTGGACAACCTATTGTCAGGTGGTGAGAGTGACTTGTGTTGTATTTTATTTTGTATATTCTTTTACCATTATTATTATTATTGTTGTTATTTTCCTTTTCCATTATTGTTCTATTAAACTGCCATTATCTTAACCCATGAGGTTTTTCCCTTTTCCCTCCTTTTCTCCCACTTCTCTGTACCCTACTGGGTGGGGAGTGAGTGAGTTGCTGGAGTTAAACCACAACACGCCCCGCACTAATCTGTGCCTTGGGTCCCTAAGACATTTGAGGTCCTACTTTAGGTTGTTCTCTGGAGCTGAAAAGGGCTTTAACACTCAATAGATAGAATCCACCCCTAAAAGAAACATCATCCAAGAAAACCAAATAAGTAAGCAGTTATAGACACCCCAAAAGTTTCTTTGAAGAAAGAAGTTTTTCCTCATGTTGAGGTAGAATTTCCTGTCTTCCAGCTTGTGCACATTGCCCCTTGTCCTGTCACCAGGCACTTCTGAGAAGAGTCTGGCACCAACCTTTTGACACCTGCCCTTTAGATATTGCTCAGCATCAATGAGATTCCCTCTCAGTTTTCTCTTCTCCAGGCTGAGCAGCCCCAGCTCCCTCTACCTTTCCTCATCAGAGAGGTGCTCCCATCGATGGAGAGCCCAGCAGGTGCTATGAAGATGATCATCCAGAACTGGACACGAGACTCCAGATGTGACCTCACCAGGGCAGAGTAGAGGGGGAGGATGGACACACTCTTCTCAATGCAATCCAGGAGATCATTTGCTTTCTTGGCCACAAAGGCACATTGCTGCCTCGTTGTCAACTTATCACCTTGTTTCAATTGCCCTATATTGCTGTTGATATGTAGATGCCCTGGAGTATTCAGAATGTGCATGAGTCAGGACATGTGCATGAAAATTGGTGCATTTAGAGAGGCATTTCTCCCATTCCAGAACAGATAAACAGAGGACATACACGAATCATCTCCAGAAGTACTGTTCCTTATGGAAAGGAGAAGCAGACAATCAGTTTAGACCTAGGTGTCTCACTCAGAGACCTCTATGGTTAGGTGAAATAAAACTTACACTGCTTTTTTCTTTCATCTCCCATGGTGATGTTTCCATCTGAGATGCTCGCCTGTACTCCCTTTATCACCCCTGTGCAGAGGGAAGAACTTGGAAATCATGATTCATCCTGTTCTGAAATAAAATGCATAAGAAGGATAAAATCAACCCCTCTTTCAAAGAGCTACTCTCCTCCCACTGTGTGTAAAAAGTGACTTGTTACACATCTACCATTTCAGGATTCTTCATATGAAGAGAGAACTTCCTTCTTTTGTGACTTTGCTAAATGCCTTGCAGTGTTTCTGCAGGCAAGCCAATGGAATAGTTGAATGATAGGCTGCTAGTGACAGGTGCTGCATTTCACATGTGGAAGGACCCTGACTCATCTAACTTGTAGCATATTATTTTGAGTATTTTTAATTACAAGTTAATAAATATCTTTGGAAACAGAGGGGAGGGAAGGGAAATGTCAACTTTGTTGACAGTCTTATATGAGGCATAATGGCTACTGGCAGGGATATTAATCATGGTCAAATACATCTTGAATCAGGGTAAGCGCTAATTAGCCACAAGAATGAAACATCCAGAAAGTATCACATTAAAAGAATAAATACACGTGTCCGCTTCCATAAAGCATTAAGCCACCTGTTGGAAGTTGTGTCAGAGGTTTACATTATTCCCTTATAGAATTAAGCACTTAGCAAATCGAAATAAAAGCCTCCAGTGGATATGACCTCCAGCTCTGTCAGGCAGCTGGGTGGGATTTCTCATCACTTACTGTCATAGTCCAATACTGTCTGACCAGGTGCTTCTAGAAATTCCACTTGAGGGTTTAATGCTTAATATCAAATTCGCTTATCTGAAGATATTTGGTGTTACATGGCACTTTGATTTAGCAAAGTGATGCAAAAATGTACTGAAATCACAACACAAGCACAACATATCAGTTGCAATACACAATTGAATTACAATAAAAAGGTGCCTTTATCTGTCCTTATGCACTCACCATGACAATGCTGCGTGTCACAGAATCACAGAATCACAGAATCTCAGGGATTGGAAGGGACCTTGAAAGATCATCTAGTCCAATCCCCCTGCCAGAGCAGGTCACACAGGAACGTGTCCAGGAGGGGCTGGAATGTCTCCAGAGAAGGAGACTCCACCACCTCTCTGGACAGCCCATTCCAGTGTTCCATCACGCTCACTGGGAAGAAGTTTTTTCTCATATTTAAGTGGAACCTCTTATGTTATAACTTGTACCCATTGCCCCTTGTCCTATCATTGGCCGTCACTGAGAAGAGCCTGGCTCCATCCTCCTGACACTCACCCTTTACATATTTATAAATATGAATGAGGTCACCCCTCAGNTGTTCTTGCCCAGATGCCAGACTCTCCACTTGCCCTTGTTATAGTTCATTAAATTTCTCCATCCCAACTCTCCAGCCTGTCCAGGTCTCGCTCCATGGCAGCACGGCCTTCTGGCGTGTCAGCCACTCCTCCCAGTTTGGTGTCATCAGCAAACTGGCTGATAGTGCACTCTATTCCCTCATCCAAATTGTTGATGAATGCGTTGAATAATACTGGTCCCAGTACTGATCCCTGAGGGACTCCAGTAGATACAGGCCTCCAACTAGAATCCATCCCATTGACCGCAACTCTCTGGCTTCTATCCTTCAGCCAGTTCACAATCCACCTCACTACCTTATCATCCATGCCACACTGCCTCAGCTTAGCTGCAAGGATACTGTGGGAGATGGTGTCAAATGCTTTCCTGAATAGATAGACCTGTGGTCAAGATAGACCACATCCACTGCTTTACCGTTGTCTGTCCACCTGGTTCTGTCTTCATGAAAGGCTATGTGTCCCAGTCACAGGGAACAAATCCATGGGCCAAAACAAATTCAAGTTCACTGCTCTTTTCAAAGTTCACTTGTCTGATTGTTAAATTTTTATACTCTGTGTAGGGATGAGCCACATACACACTTCCTCCATACTGGCTGGTTCAGACAGATACTACTTTCCAATCATTACTTTAGGGGAGGCCATTTGCATAACCAATTAACCAACTCAACTTTAGCGTTGTTCAGTTTTCTTCAGTGCTATTGTTACTTTCTCCTTTCTCTTCTGAACTTCAGGACCACGTCACCCTTGCCTGTCTTCACTGAGCTTTCTTCTTCTCTGAGCTTTCTTCCATAGTAGGGTTTCTTTGATCAGTCACAAGTGGAGGCATTATGGATTTGTCCTTTTTGTGGGCAGAATTTAGGAGGGAATTACTATGTTGGCTCACACTGAGGCACTTTGAAAAGGTATTTTACTTCTTCTGAGAAGTCCTCCCCAGAGCTTTTGCTTCGTTTTCTTATTTCTGAGTTTTTAAATGAAGAGTTTCAACGAAGGAATTAAAATCCTGTTAAAGATGTTGACAAATTTGTATACGTCCAGGAAACCCTGCACTGACAGCTTGATACAAATGAACATGGGGTAGCTGTACCAGACTGCAATGCAAGTGAAGCAGACAGAACACTGTGTGTCACCACAGGAGAGGGCAAGGCAGGAGTCTTTATCACAGAGGAAATGATTGATTGAGTGGTTGGTATAGTAATCATGTTTATATACTCCTCTATCCATGTTACTGGTATTGTTTTCTTGTTCCCTTTGTTGGTTCTGTTTGGCCCACAGAATATCATCATATCTGGATGTCACAAAGGCCGTTAGAAAGGAAACCTCCTTGGCAGGAGCTGAAGGACAGCTGTGCAGAAAAGACACTCTGAGACTGGTAGCATCATGTATCAGCTACACACAGGAGAAGGTACCCTTTTTAATCTCCTCCTCTCAGACCCTATACCCCCTCCACCACTATGAGCTGTTCTACTTCTTGTAATACCTCTTCTCTGGTACTGAAGAATCACTAATGTGGCAGAAAGTGGTGTGCTCATGAGCTCCTTGGGGGATTACCATATCTGTGGACTAATTTTTCCTGTGTGCACAGTGCTTTTGGCCATTGCTCTTTGGTGGCTCTGGAGAGAGCTGTGGTCAAAGGTGGCAAAAGCAGCAATGGTGACCAAAAGGAGTAATTAGCTGCATTTTCTTTCTTGAAACAGTGCAGGTGTTTGCAATAAGGTCTTCTGAGGTGACATACAAATGTCTTTTTGCCAAGATGGGGGTGGGTTAGGTTTGAAGGAGAGACAAGAGAAAGAGAATGAGAGAGAGGCAAACAAAATGAGGCACCTGGAGAAAAGAGATGGTCTGTGTCTGCTGAATGGTGAATGAGTAGCTTCATTTGCACACAGGGTAAGAAAATTGTAATCTTGGTCCCAGTAGGAAGATGATTCTTGTTCTGTTCATGTCCAGTAAAAACCCAAAGATATTTGAAAGAGGATTCAGGGTTTAATGAAAAAAGGACACCTCAGAGACAAAATAGCAAAAATGTCACAATATGTGGGCACTACTAGCTAATTTTAGAATACATTTTTCTGTCCCTTATACATCTGATTCTTGCCCTGTCCTTTTATGTTCATAACTTCTTGTAAAGCAAATGAAATACCTTAGAATCGATTCAAGATTTGGAGAAAGACTTTCCAAGACTGAGCAGTCACTAAGAAGTACAAACGAAAGACAGGAGCGCAGTCAACACGCTAATGCCTTCTGTGTCTCTTTGACCACAGCTGGGGGCAGAGCTGGAAAACCATTGTGGCTGTAGGGACCTCCAGAACCTTCTTCCACGTGGCCATGGGCAAGGGTTCTTGTGTTTCTGTCCTGGTTTGAGGAGGAATAGAGTTAATTCTCCCCTGCATCTAGCAGGGGCACAAGTATTCCATCCCCTGTGAGCCATGACCTGGGGGGAGCCTGGATCTGGCTCGGAGGGGGGCAAGAAAGGGGATGGTGGCAGACACGTTCTGGGGTGCAGTTGGTGAGCAGTCAGTATTGTAATCATGTTTATATACTCCTCTATCCATGTTACTGTTACTGTGTTCTTGTTCCCTTTGCTGTTCTGTTAAACTGCCTTTGTCCCAACCCATGAGTTTTGCCTTTTTCTTCTGATTTTCCCCTCCTGGCTGTGAAGGGGCTTGAGAGAGCACAGCTGCCACGTGGTTCTTTGTTGCCATCTGAGGCTAGACTATGTCAGCTTGTTGTGCCACAGAGGGTTCATCTTCCATAAAGTCTGACCCCTTAAGAGCAGAGAAAATTGCTGGTAACTTATTCCCCCTGTCCAGATCCCAGGACAGGAAGGCAGAGACTGGTCACTAGAAGATTTCTCCCTCCAACACTTGAGTCAGGAGACGAATTCCTATGGAGCCAGAATTCTTTTGTCTTCTTCAGGTTTTGTGGTTAATGACCTGCTTGCCTCTGAGGGACAGAAATGCTCTGTGCTAGGCTTGAGTTGTGCTGGTTAATCTTGGAAAGCGTCAGGGACCTGAGCTCTGCCCATGAAGGAACTGGTGCAAAGTGAAGGGAAGGGTTTCAGTCTGCCTTTTCTAGGAAGAGTAGAGAAAACCCTGCTGGGAACCAGATCCAGGGTCTTCTCCGGGGCATTGTTGGTGAATGCCCAGTTTTACCAAGCACAAAGAGGCACTGGTCAGCCCTGCCTGGCTTCTCCTAACTGAGCTGTTTTTCCAGGTTTAAGGGGTTGTGACCTTCTAAAAGAAAGAAACTGCACTGGAGTTGAAGCTGCCAGGTCAATTCTAGACATTCAGCCAGACCACATCTACACAGAAGTAAAAAACATAGACAAGTAGAGCAGCCCTTCTTGACAAAGACTCAAGTGTTCCTCAACTTTGCAGACAATAAAGAAACAAAGAAATGAATACAGAAAATCTTGCAGCTTCCTGGTGACTGTAAACTCTGTAGAGAAAGAGCTGGAGGTCTGGAACCAGACAGAGCTTCTGTTCAGGAAATCAATGTGCAGCAGCAAGTTGTGGATCTGGGAAAAGCCTGATTTGTCACAAGCTGCAAACATTGAGGTAAGGAGGTAGAAATGAAGCTGACCTGATGAAGCTACTCCCAGAATTAATTACTGATAAATACATGCTCTTCAACATGCAAAAAATTGCTAATTAGCAGATGGAAATTTTTTATCATTGAGTCATTTCCCATTCATCTTAATGTAATTACCTCCCCTCTCAGTAGGTTTTAATTTATCTCCCATTTCAATTCTGTTTATGAGGGGCTGGAAGGTGTGACGTGTCAGAGCATATATTTATTTTCTGCTGCAGGGATCCTTGAGCAGGACCTTGGGTGGATGCATGGCAGCATGCCCAACAGTTTCCTGAAAGCAGTTCGGGATCTCCCCTTTCTTGGGTAGATTGCATCCTCTAATGTCTTCTGCTGGTGAAAACAATAATTTGGAAAGCTTCTGGCTACCTTTGGGACACGCAGGCAACACCCCATCCTCTCTTCCTGAAATGCAACTGTCTCCCTTCTTCTCCAATAATACAGGAAAATGTGCCATCCTTAAAGATCATCTTCTGTATGAGCCACCTCCCTGCTGCAACTTGATGCAGGGCAAGAGCCTGTGGGGATGTTGTCCCCTAAGGGCCTCCTGCAGGCCCTAGGGTACTCACCAGAGCCCAGCACTGGTCAGGGTCCACATGCACAGGACACCTTCTGAGGCTGCACGGACATTTCTGGGGGAAGGCAAAGCAAAGCAGAGCCTCCAGGCCACTGGCTCTGGAGAAACCTTCCTTAGCTCCAAGGTACAGGTCCTGAAAGGGGCCTACTCACCATGACCCACTCCACCTTTCCTCTGTGAAGTTTTCATATGTTAAAGCCTTCATTAGCAGATTTAGGTGGCTGCAGAAGCTGGAGAGACAACAGCCCCCATGGTGTGCTGGAATGACAGGCACAAGGATTTCAAGGACAGGAATGTGTTCGTACAAGCAGAAGATATGGACCAAGTGCCAGAAAGGTCCCATGCAATGTTGGCCTGGGCCCAGCTATTTGCACTCAAGCAATCCTTAGCCTGACACCCAAAGGATTCTGTGTGAGAGGACATGGTACACCTTTCTTTCTTCCTCCATCCCTCCTTCCCAGCTTGCTCCCTCACAGCTTGCCAGACCGGTGTTTGTAGTCGCTTCCTCAGGTAAGCTCACTCTGTTGCTGGGAATTAATTTAAAAATATTTTCAACTTCTTTGGCCTCCTGCCCACTCTGGGAGTTCTCAGCATACAGTACTGACGTGTCTGGAGCTTTAGTCTACTGCAACATGCTCCAGATTTTCCTTGTTGAGGTGGGATCCAGCATGTCCTCACTGAAGTCTACAGTTAACTTGTGTGGATGCTTACGTGTTTTCTTGTGTGGACATTTGTGCATGTGGATCTCTGTGAATGCATATGGGTGCACAAACTCATGCATGAATCCATACAGAACTGCATGATCATGTGTATTTGTGTGTTCTTGTGTGTCATCTATCATGGAACAGGTCCAGCAGAAGGCCAAAACATGATTAGAGGTCTGGAGCACCTCTTCTATGAAGACAGGCTGGGAGAGTTGGGATTGGCAGCCTGTTACAGGGCTCTGTCACCATCACCATAATGGAGTTTTTCCTCATATTCAAATGAAATATTTCACTGCTTAATTTGTCGAACTGCAAGTGCCATTTGCATGTAGTTGATGACAGCTTAACCATGTAATTTCAATCTTCTAAGGTGAACTGATAGAGAAGTCATGTTTCTTTCCCCACCTGCCAATTGAAGTGTAGCTCTTCTTGCACTTTCTGTACTCTGAAGGCCAGTGCTGGCAGCAGTGATGCACCGGCTTGTGCTGCTACCCAGCTGTGTCTGTATGGTATGGTTTGTTCTGTAAGTTGGGAAAAGTTCTGCGGAGTCACCAGAAAATGCTACTTTAAAAATGGAAAATATGCTGAGCTCTGGTTATCAGAGCTACCCACCATTCCATTAGCTCTGAATGACAATGAGTCGATGTCCACCCGCAAAGGCTGGTGAGTAGAAATCCCCATTATCCTGAAAAAAGGTTCCCTTTCCTGCATGCAGGTAGTGTCCATGCCTCACTCCCCAGAGCTCTCATCTTAGGCCTGTGTAGGTTCCTATTACATGCCTGTGGTCTCATGTACCTGAAGACAGAGTTGGCTGCTGACTTCTCCACCACAAACATGCCCCCATTGAATCTCCTCATATTCACATGGAAGACTCAGGAGATGAAAGTTAATGTCAGCATGTTGTCTTGCAGGAGGGAGCTGGGACAGAGGCAGTAGGTATTTTCCTCTCCATAAGACACCTGTGGACTGAGAAAGAGGAGGGAGGATCATGGACTTGTTCATCATCATGTTGCCAACTGGGAGAGAAGCTGTCCCAGGCCGTTCTGGAAAGTAGGGCTGGATTTGGTTCTTGTGTTAGAGAGGAAAGAAGGATCCATCTGACTCCAGACAGCTGCTATTTCTGTCTCAGACCACATCTCTCCAAGCAACTCTGATTTCTCCTAGCATGTCCAGCTTCTCCCCCTTCACTTGTTCCACCTCTCCTGATCCCACAACCTCCTCCCCTGACCATACTTCTTTCCTTGAGAACTGCCCTTCCTGCTCCCCTGGAGGCGTCACCTGATGGCTTATTTTTCCTTTTATATTGACAAACGATAGCATCAGCAGAACCCAGTGACCTTATAATGGAGGTGTAGTTTTAAATACCCAATTTAAATGTCCATTTCAAGAAAATAAGCATACTGTAAAAATAGAATGTACTTAACTTCAAAAAATTGCTTCCATGCCCTCTTGCAGTGATCCCTGCTCTACTTTAGCTACTATCAGGGCACTGGGATTCCTGTGGCTAAGGTGCCTGTGCTGGGGGCAACCCCTGCCTACACTCCCATACATTCAGTGTTGCTCCAGGCAGCTCTACTCTGCTGGTCCCTCTGGTGGTGCTGCTTTCAGGCCCTCGGGCTGACTGTGGCTCCTGCTTGGTCTGTACTCGCAGCCTGATTCTGTGGCTGCTGTCAGCCTTTCCCAGGCTACATGGCTGGCAATACCAGTTCCAAGGACATCACCAGCCTGTGGGGTTCTGGGATGGAGGGTTAGTTTGTGGTTTTGGGGTGTCCTGTTCCCAGGCAGCAGCATCTGACCTATCCCTCCTGCTGGGTTCATGCAATCCAATATTGCCAGCTGCCCCCATTGTGGCAGCTCATCCCACTCCTGTCTGTGCCAGGGACTGCAGGGGGACCATGGGTTGGCAGCTCCATGCTCCCTATCCCATCCCACATTTGTCATGCCTGCCCTGAGCCCTCTGTCTTCTCAGGCTACAGCCCCACTGAGCACCCTGCTCCCACCGCTTTAGCCTTCCTTTCACACCCTGCCAGAGTCCAGGACCAAGCAAGATCCTGTGTGGTACCAGCACTGGGCACAGGACCAGAGCAGAGCTGGTAGCAGCAGAGGAGGGGATGTGGCACCACAACTGGAGCAGGAACCCAGGGCTGGTGGGGATCAATGTGTGCAGCAGAGCAGTGGGATATGGCAGTGCTGGGGTGGTGGTCTGTTGGTTCTTGCTCCAATGTTCCTGCTCTAGGGGCAGAGACTAGGGGCCAGGCTGGGCAAGGGGTGGCCCCACAGTTCCCTCCAGTCTGCTGTGACCTCTGGCTTCATCATAAATTTCTTTGCCCTGGATGGTTCTCCCATCCATCCCTCCCTCTGCTCTCATCTCACCTTCCCTCTTCAGTCTGTTCTTCATCCAGCTCTATTTCTGTCCTTTCCTCTGTGTCTTTCTGTATGATGCTGACGCACTCTGGGAATTCTCCTCCTCATCTCTTTACGTTCTTGACTGCTTCTGCAGAATTTGTTCTGGAAAACAGGGCTGGACAGAAACTTCTTTCTGAGCATTTTTTCTTCTTTATCTTGGCAGCAGTGGCTGCAGGCAGAGCCCAGGTGCAGCAGGAGCCGTCGGCAGAGACCACCGAGGGCACCGCCATCAGCATCAACTGCTCACACTCGAACATAAAGACCAAGAACAGCATCTACTCGTACCGTCAGCTCCCGGGCCGAGGCCCCCACATTCCTTGTGAGCACTTCCAAAAGCTCCAAAGAACTGCAGGCCCCGCCGGGCCGGCTGCGGGTGTCGGCAGACCGCCGGTCCAGCGCCCTGTGGCTCGCCCGGCCCCATCGCGGGGACACGGCGGTGTATTAGTGCGCCCTGGGAGCCCCGGGGAGAGGAGCCGGGGCTGCGGCCGGGCAGGAACCGGCGCGGGCGGGGGGACAGCGCCAGGCGGGCCCATCCCGCCAGGGGTCGCTGCCGCTCCGCCCGCCGGGGCCGCCTCGTCCCGCCCGGCCCCTCCGGGACGCGCGCGGCCCCGCGCTCCGGGGCGCTTCCCAGACCCACCACAACTCCGCAGCCCGATGAAGTCGCTCTCCGACACAGCTGTAGAGCAGCACCCCAGGCAGAGCACGTCTCCTGCCACTCACAGCCCATTGCCACTCCACAGTCCCATCACGATGGAGACAGAAATCCTCCACAGGTGTCAGGAGAGGAAATCGTGATGGCACCAGTGGCACTACCTAGGAAGGAGTGATTGTAGCTTCCAGCCCCTCTGACTCCCAGCGAGGAGCCACACCTTTCTGCTCTGCGGAGGGAGACAGGCATCACAGATCCTCCTGCCTTTGGACAGACGGACAGTCCTCAGTCCTGCTGCAAGGACCAGACAGGGATGCCTCACAGTGGGTAAGGGCTTCTTCTGTTGTTGTTTTTGATGGACACCTCTAACATAACCCTGGAAACGCTGGGCAGTGCTAGAACAAGAAGACCCATCTGATGTGTCTTTTCTTAAAAAAACCTCAAAACCAAAACCTAGTATCTTGTTTGGTAACTTCGTGAAGAAGCTCAGATACACAGTCCTCCAATTTCATAATATCCTTTCAAGGCATTCCCCTCTCTGCTAAAACTTAAGAAGTTAGTTCAAGTTCAACACCAGCACGAGAAAAGGAACTAGATGTTACTAACACCTTCAGGCATTCCACACAGTGACTACTTTTAAAAACAAGAGCTTGTTGTACATGTCTTCCTCAGCCCCAGACACAGAACCTTTGGTGTTGATGTGAAGTCCTGGAGACTGAATGAATTCTTGAACCAGACATTTGTTTTAAAGACACTTTTTGGGGCTGAAAGGAAGTTAAGTTCATACTTCAAGAGTGTGATTTGCTATACAGAGATACGGTGTTGAAGTTCTGAGCTTGAAAGGTAGGAAGATGAGATTCCTGGGTCCTGAGTCCAGCCAGTCCCCAGAAAACCTTCATCTGTGCCTGGCCATACCTCCATCTAGACAGTACTTAGAGATGAGGTGGATATGAGCGGGCTTGAAAGAAGCCTTCTCTGCTTTGAGGATACAGAATTCATGTCCATCTGGGTACTATATGGCTAGAGAAAATCATCATGGACACTTCCCTTGATGGGTGATGAATGGGCTCATTGGGATCACCATGATACAGAAGGTGCTGGAAGGCTCACAGCAGCATTCTCTTGATTGACAGTGGGCTATGTGACCTGTTCCTTAGTCTGCTACAGAAATTTTCAGGTGCCCAAGGCTCCTTTGACAATGTGACCTGGAGTTTGGAGGCAGGTATGTCTGCCTGAAAGGATATTCAAACACCTTCTGACTCAGAGGGCTGTGAAAGCCCAGCTGCTGCTGGGTCAAGCAAGAATCCCAAAGCGCTGAAAAACTTGGCCCTGGCTCTTGGCAAGCTGTGGCATAGCAAAGATTGCACCTCGATTCCTCTCTCTGGAATGAGCACCAGTCTATCATCCCTCTTGAGAGCCTCCCTGCATCTGCAAACTTACTGAGGGTGCATTCAAATCCCCTTATCCGAATCATCAATAAAGATATTAAATAATTCTGGCCCCAGAACTGAGCTGTGAGGGACACCACTCATGACATCCACAGCCTTTCCTGCATCGAGAAGGTGGGTCACATGGTCATAGAAAGAGACCAAGTTGGTTAAGCAGGACCTCCCATTCATAAACCTATGCTGGCTGGCTCTGATCCCTTGGATGTCCTGCACTTGCCATGGGAGTTCACTGAAGATGATCCTCTCCATGATCTTTCTCAGTACCGAGGTCAGGCTGATGGGCCTGTAGTTCCCCAGATCCTCCTTCTGGCTCTTCTCGTCATGTTGTCCACCCTCCAATCATCTGGTACCTCTCCTGTTGAACCAGGATTGTTGATAGATGATGGAGAGGAGCTTGGTGACCACTCCTGCCAGCACTCTGAGTACTCTTGGATGAATCCCATACAGCCCCATAGACTTATGTGTGTCTAGGTGCATAAGCAGATCATTAACTACTTTCTCCTCACATTGTCCATGGGGCAGTGTGGGCCTAAGCATTTTTTTTTCCCTGAGCAGACTGGAAGAACTTCTACAAAAGGAAGGAGGACTTGGAGGCCCAGGTTGGATGCAGAATAGCTTTATTGAGTCTAAAGAAGAAAAGGAATGGGCTGACCAGGAGACCAGGGGCAGCCACTAAGATACAGAGGAGCTCCTGCAAGGTGTTCATCTGCCTGCCTTGAAGAGGGAAGGAGACCAAGAAGTCTCCATTAAGCTGGCATTGGAAACAACTGACAGAAAAGGAAAGAGAGTGAAGACAGTGGAAGAAAGAAAAGTACACATAGGTCAGCTTCTGCAGAGTTCAGGCTGGACAATTTCAGCCACCCTTTGCAGACGAAGACAAAGATGAAGAGCTATACTAAATACAAAGGTCCAGTGCTCTCTCCTGCACAACTCAGCGTTCTGAGGTCTTCGAGGTTTTTTGCCCAAGAATGTTGCCAGCAGCTTTAGCAGGGCTGGCATTTGTTGCCACAGTAGCAGCTGGTAATGCAGGAGAGGTCACAGCACCCAGAGTTGATGGGCACTCCGTTACAGCTGAGGATGCTGCCAACAGCAGCGGAGGTGGAAGATCCCACAATGGTGTTCTGTGGGAAGGAGCTGAGGATGGGGCCAGGCAGGGTCACCACCACAGCAGGGGGATCAATGACGACAGTGGAGTTCTGGCACTGCCTGACACAGGGCTCATTGCAGCTGTTGGCCAGTGGGGTTGGGCAGCAGGGCTGGCAGGGCAGGCAAGGTGGGCAGCAGGGCTGGCAGGGTTGGCAGGAGGTGTTGCATGGCTCACATGGCAGGCAGGGTTGGCAGGAGGTCTTGCATGGCTCACATGGCAGGCAGGGGCGGCAGGAGGTCTTGCATGGCTCACATGGCAGGCAGGGGCGGCAGGAGGTCTTACATGGTTCGCAGGGCTGGCAGGGGCGGCAGGGGGTCTTGCATGGCTCGCAGGGCTGGCAGGGGCGGCAGGAGGTCTTGCATGGCTCGCATGGCTGGCACTTCTCAGAGCAGGACATGTCTCTGGGCTAGAGGTGCACCTGGGAGAGAGGTCAGGAAGGAAGCAGAGCACAAGGGCACTTGAGGGACATCCTGAAATCTCACCAAAAGGAAGCCAAGACAACTGATGGGTTGGGAAGGGGAGGCTGTGCAAGGGGGAAGAAGGCATCCTCTTCCTGAGCCCAGCAGGGTCTTTCAGACAGCAGCCAGGCCCAGGGATCCTCCTGACTGGCCTGTAGCAAAGAGCCACCTCAGCCCAGCCTCAGCCTCTCCCCCTGACAGACCATCTCTCCTCTGCCCTCTCCCATGAACACGGTCTCAGGGCACTAACATAAGACCAAGAAACAGGTATCAGCTGAAGGCCTGACCTTGTCCCAGAGGAGGTCGAGGTGAAAAGGCATTCCAACTCACCTGGATCCCAAGGAGAAGAAGGTGACAGAAGTGGTTGAGAGAGCAACAAGTCGGGCTGGCTTTTATACTGGCCTCACATGGCCCAAAGGCATTCTCTGCATAACTGACAATTTTTTTACATGCTCCTAATGAACGGAAGTATCCCAGCTAATGACATGGTGTGTGTTGCCATTTCCTTCTACTCTGCCTTTGTGTCTCCTGGTTTTGTCATGCCTGTTTCCTCAAGAATGCTTCTTTGGGGTGCTGGGATAAGAGGCCTGATGATTCCTGAGGTAAGGATGCATCAAGGTAGGCAAAAGAGACAAAGTACCTGAGGTGTGCAGTGCAGGCAGGTGATGTCAGCCTGAAGCACTCTGGTGGGTATTTTTAATGATCCTGCTGACAGGAAGGGCCCCAGGAGCTCCCAGCCCTGTAATCCTTGACTTGTCCCCCAAGGGTTCATGTGCGTATGTGGCCGGTCCTCCTCTTCCCTTCCCTCCCCTCCTGGCTCAGTCCAATTGTCAGTGGCTGTTTTCTTCCCACACAAGTGTGCTGCACTTCAGGTTTTCAGCTCTCTTTCGTCTTCAGCTGCCCTCAGGAAGAACTTGCCAACCCCTTTGTCTTCCTCCTCTCTCAGAACAGTCCCTGAGACTCCTCTAGAAATGCTGCCTCTTCATCTGTCCTGCTTGGAGTGCCCCAATCCTGCTCTGGCAGGGAGGTCCCCAGCAGCTCCTCAGTCACATCCCTTGCTATCATCTCTGCCCCAATGTGTTCATCTGCAACAACCTGCGTGGGAGTGTGACCGTGCCCCAGCCTGTGTGATTATCTGCACAAACATTTGTGTGCTTGTGTGTACACACACGTGTGCCTCTGGTGAGATCATGTTTCTGTGGACATGTCTATTGTTTTGGCCGGCCCATGTGTGAGCACCTGTGTGCAGCTTCATGTGTCTGTGTCTGTGTGCACCTTTGCTTTGTGTCTGTACATCTGTGTCTAACTTTGTGCACACTTGTGCATGTTGTATATCTGTCAGTCCTTGTCTGGGTGTACATAGTTGTGCCTGACATCATGTCTCATCCTGAGCAGTTCCTAAGGCCTGTAGTGACATCTCTCCAAGACAGTGCCAGGCACCAACACAGTCTCAGCCCCGTGATTGTCTAAGGGGACACAGACCAAGGCCACAGCACTCAGGTGTCACTGAGGAGAACCCCAGACACAGGTCAACACTTTTCACACTGCCTCCAGACAGCCTTGGGGGGCTGAGCTGCTTCTCAGGGTCCCTTCTCCTGACCCATGTAAATGTTTTGAAGTTGTAGGATTCCATTGGTCTGTAGTGACAATGTAGCCTTCTCCCCCAACTGAACATTGACCAGAGCCAGGAGCTACAGAAAAAGGAATGAGAGCGTGGGGAGGCTGGGAGGAGGGTGGTGGTGAACATCAGGGCTGGAACCAATGGCACCAGAAAACAGCCCCAACGCTGGAAGGGCCCAGGATCCCCACCACCAGCAGGACTATAGGAATCCAGCCATGGCTTAAGCTCTTTCCTCCAGACCTCAAATGAGGGACTGCCTAGAAACAGTGGTTTCCTGCCATTTGACCTTGATTGAGGTGCAAGGAGACCTGGCTCCAAGTTTCCATGGCCTAGGGGATGAGAGGGGAAATCCATCAACTGTCATCACCACACAGGGGAGACTACCCACAGGTTCTGCTGTGAAAAAAAATTTCCTTAAAAGCAAGCATCCTCACAAAAGCATTTGGCATTTTCATCTGGAAAAGCTGCAGCCAGATGTTCTGACTCCTCCAGGGTGATTCCTGCCAAGTCCCCTTTCCCATAGTGTAGTACTATGTCCAGACAGGTTTTGACAGTCTTTACAGATGAAGACTCTATGACTTCTCCAAGGAAACTGTTCTATTGTTTGACAACCCTTAGAGTGGAAAAGTTTTTCTTTAGTTTTGGATGGAATGTTATATTTTAATTTTTGACCACTGCCTCTTGTCTTGCCAGTGGCACTACTGAGAAGAGTCTGACCACACAAGCCGGAAGGCTTCCTGTTGCCCCTGGAGCTGGGGATGCACTATAGTGTCCTTTAATGACCTGCTGGCTGGGAAGGAGAAAAGACACCAGTAGGAATGATGAGGAGCTTGGGATCGTAGACTGAGGGCAGCAGGGAGGAATCTGACTGGCAGAGAAAGAGGTTGCCCTATGGACACAGCTCCAGGCTGATGCCACATGGCTGCTTCCCCATGCCCCTCAGGAACCTCTCAGTGGTGCCCAGATGGGGTGTACAGCTCAGTGCTGCCAGAGCAGGGAGGCAACAGGTTTGAAGGAACTGGCTTAGGGACAGGTTGCAGCAAACATGGGTAGTGCTGTTTCCAGGAAAGTCAGCCTCCTGGGAAAGGGTGACTGGGGGCAACCTGAAAGTACTGAAAAAAGCCAAGGGGATTCAGCAGGAATCACCCTGGAGGAGTCAGAGCATGTAACTGCAGCTTCTCCAGATGAAAGTCTGTATTTGGCAAATGCCAAACGACTTTGTGAGGATGCTTGCTTTTAAGAAAAACCTCTTCACAGAAGAACTGTTGGTAGTTTCCCCTGTGTTGTGATGCCAGTTGATGCTGAATTTCCCCTCTTGTCCCCCAGGCCACGGAAACCTGAAGCCAGATCTCCTGCATATGAACCAAATGGCAGGGAACCTGGAATTCTCCCTTGATCATGAGCCACAGACTGTAGGCTGCCCATGGCGATGCTTTCACTGTGGCCACTCCTCAGAGACTTCTTGTTCCCTCTTTAGACTCATTAAACTGTGCTGCATCCCATACTCCGGCTCTGTGTGTTTCTTTCCTCTCTGGATGTTCTCTAAAGTTGTCCAGAAAGAATGCCCATATAATACAAGGGACCAAATGAGTAAGGAACTGGGTACTGTGTCATTCCTAAAGGAATGACCCTGCTTCAGTAGGGTCTCTGCATAGGCCTCAGATCCTGCACCTGATGTGTGGATATCTGCTCCACTGGGGTCTTTTGCATGGGCTGCTTGGGAATCTCTCCTCCCCTTTTTTCTTCTCTGGCTTTTTCTGTTGGCAGGACTGTTTCTATAACTGTGGGTTTTTGTTTGGTTGGTTGTTTTTTTTTTCCCATTCTTTATCTCCTGTGCACTGTTTTACCCTTTCACAAACATTTTCTCAATAAGGAATTACCAGCATTCCTAATAGGCTCCGTGCTGGGCAGCAGTGTGTCCATTTTGGAGTTGACAGGAAGTAACTTTGTCAGACATGGAGGTACCCCCTAGGTTCTTCTCCCATAGGCCACCCCTGTAACATTCTCCCCCTGCTATGAAAGCGTGGCCGCAGAAAGCACAATTACATTAATAAAAATTTCAGTGGAAGAAAATGTTCCAGGCTTCCCTGAAGGGTAGATGTAACTTTGAATAACCTGAAGAAAAATGGTATTAGAATCATAGAATTATTCAGGTCGAAAGACAGCCTTGGGATCATCAAGTCCAACCATCTGCCCTACTCTAGAAAGTCCTCCCCTACACCAGATCCCCCAACACCACATCTCAACAACTCTTAAACACATTCAGGGATGGGGACTCAACCCACACCCTGGGCAGCCTATTCCAGGGCCTGACCACTCTTTCGGGGAAGAATTCTTTCTTAATGTTCAGCCTAAACCTACCCTGTTGCAGCCTGAAGCCATTCCCTCTTGTTCTGTCGTTAATTCCCTGTGAGAAGAGACCAGAACCATCCTCTCTACAATGCCCTTTCAAGTAGTTGTAGAGAGTGATGAGGTAGGGTTGTTGTGGCCCAAGTGCAGGACCTGACACTTGGCCCTCTTGAAGGTCATCCCGTTGACACTGGCCCATCCATCCAATTTATGCAAGTCCCTCTGTAAAGCTTCCCTGCCCGCTGCAGATCAAAACTCCCACCTATCTTAATGTCACCTGCAAACTTACTGATGGTACACTCTATATCCTTGTCAAGATCATCAATAAAGACATTAAACAGAAATGGTCCCAGTAACGAGCCCTAAGGAACACCACTTGTGATTGGCCGCAAGGTGGATTTAACTCCGTTGAGCACCACTCTTTGGGACCGTCCATCCAGCCAGTGCTTGATCCAGCATATCGCACATTCATCCAGGCCACAAGCAGCCAGCTTTTCCATCAGAATTTTGTGGGGGAGTGTGTCAAATGCTTTTCAAAAGTCCAGGTACACAATATCCACAGCCTTCCCCTTATTCAGTAATTGGGTGATCTTGCTGTAGAAAGAGATCAGGTTTGTCAGGCACGACCTGCCTTTCATAGACCCAGGCTGACTAGGCCTGATCCCCTGGTTGTCCATTACATGGTTTGAGATGACACTCAAGAGTATCTGCTCCATGGCCTTACCTGGTATCAAGGACAGACTGACAGGTCTATAGTTTCCCGGATCCTCCTTTTTGCCTTTCTTGTAGATGGGTGTTAGATTTGCTACCCTCCAGTCAGTCAGGACCTCCCCAGTTAACCATGAGTTTAGAAAAATAATAGAAAGTGGCTTGGCGAGCACATCTACCAACTCTTTCAGCACTCTTGGGTGTAACCCATCCAGTCCCATAGACTTGTGTGCATCTAGGCGGTGCAGCAGGTCACTGATCACTTCCTCACTAATTGTGATGTCCTCTTTCTGGTTGCCCTCCCTGTGTCCTAGCTACTAAAGCCAGGTCTCCAGAGAGCAGCTAGTTCCACTACTAAAGACCGAGACAAAGTAGGTGTTGAGCACCTCAGCCTTTTCCTTGTCCTTTGTTACTATGTTTCCCTCTGCATCCAATAAAAGAGGGAGATTTTCCCTAATCCTCCTTTTGTTGTTAATGAATTTATAGAAACATTTTTTATTATCCTTAACAGCTGTAGCTAGGTTGAGTTCTAGCTGCGCTTCGGCTCTCCTAATTTTCTCTCTGCATAGTCTCACTACATCTTTATAGGCTTCATGAGAGACCTGACCCCTCTTCCAAAGGTCATGGACTCTCCTTGTGTTTTTGAGATCCAGAGAACCAGCCAAAGGTCCCTGTGTAGCCAGGCTGGTCTCCTTCCCCGCTTACTAGTTTTTTGGCAGACAGGGACAGCCTGCTCCTGTGTCTTTAAGACTTCTCTCTTGAAATATGTCCAGCCTTCCTGGACTCCTATATCCTTCAGGGCAGCCTTCCAAGGAATATTGTCAAGCCGTCTTCTGAATAGGTTAAAGTCTGCCCTCCGGAAGTCTAAGGTGGACAGTAAAAGATCTAAAAAGTTAAAGTCTAAGGTTTGCAAAAATTACTAAACTTTCTTCTTGATTCTCCATGGATTAAGAACACAATCATCTCATGATCACTGTGCCCTAGGTGGCCTCCAACCTTCACTTCTGCCACAAGTTCTTCCCTGTTCTCAAGGAGCAAGTCCAGGACGGCACCTTCCCTGGTCAGCTCACTTACCAGCTGTGTGAAGAAGTTATCCTCCACACACTCCAGGAACCTCCTGGATTGTTCCCTCTCTGCTGTGTTGTATTCCCAGCAGATATCCAGGAGGTGAAAGTCCCCTACGAGAACAACAGCAAGCGACTGTGAGATTTATCCCAACTGCTTATAGAAAGCTTCATCCACCTCACCGCTTTGGGTGGGAGGTCTATAGTAGACTCCTACAGCAGTATCAGCTTTATTGGCCCTTATCCTAATCAAAACACTCTCAACCCCACCATCACTATACTTGATTTCTGAGCTTTCATAACGTTCACTAACATACAGAGCCTAACAGCAGTTAACATACATACACTATCATACATACACTCCACCGCCTCTCCTTTCCTGTTTATCCCTCCTGAAGAGCTTGTAGCCATTGATTGTGGTGCTCCAGTCATGAGAGGCATCCCACCATGTTTCTGTGATAGCCACTGTGTCATAGTTTTCCTGGCACATCATGGCTTCAAGCTCCCCCTGTTTGTTGCTCACACTGCGATGCACTTCAGATGAGCTATTGATTCCAACACTTTTTTGTGAGTGTGGGCATCATTTCCTACCAGACCATTCACAGGTGCTTCCACTTTTTCTAAACATCTGTCCCTTCTTGCAGGTGAAATGCCAGAGCAAGAGGCTCCAGCAGCCCTCCATCCCCCAAGCTCTGGCATGTTTCCCTTGGGGTTAATCTTGACAGGCCCAGTCATCAACCCCTACCCCCTCATATCTAGTTTAAAACCCTGTCAATGAGCCCTGCTAACTCCTGCTCCAAAATTCTTTTCCCCCTCTGGGATAGGTGCGTCCCACTTTCCACCAGCAGGCCAGGTGTCTCAGATTCCCTATTTATTATTGGTCAAGACTTAAGGTTTGCAAAGAAATGCATCAAAATACATCTAATGACCTTGGTAGATCTTTCTGATTCCCTTATCAACTTATCAACTGCAGAGGATGGAGCTAATGCTGGGAATTTCTTTAATGTTACTATAATCAGACTTTAAGTACTATACATTCCCCCTGGGCCTCTATGAACTGCTTGGACTCTTTCCCAAAGGATTTGATGGCCGCATTCAAAGGGTTGTGGTCAACGGCTCAATGTCCAAGTGGCAGCCAGTTACGAGTGGCATTCCTCAGGTACCGGTACTGGAACCAGTGCTATTTAACATCTTTGTCAGAGACACAGACGGTGGGATAGAGTGCAACCTCAGCAAGTTTGCCAATCACACCAAGCTTAGTGGCGCAGTCGACATGCTGGAGGGAAGGGATGCTATCCAGAAGGACATGGCCAGGCTTGAGACGTGGGTTAGTGCAAATTGCATGAAGTTCAACCAAGCCAAGGGCAGGCTCCTGCAGCACCTGGGGCATGGCAATCCCAAGCACAAATATAGTTTGGGCGGAGAATGGCTGGAGGGCAGCCCTGAGGAGAAGGACTTGAGAGTGATGGTGGATGAGAAGCCCAACATGAGCCAGCAGTGTATGTACATTGGCAACCCAGAAAGCCAAGCCCATCCTGGGCTGCATCAAAAGAAGTGTGGCCAGCAGGGCCAGGGAGGCCATTCT
>VXBJ01001378.1:62636-87236 GCA_013400055.1 Nycticryphes semicollaris | reverse complement strand
TGTTTATAGTGAGAAAGCAGATTGTTATGTGTTAGCAGAGTGATAACTATGTACCTAAAATAAAAACTTTTTCTTTTCCTCCCTGGGATTAATTTCAGAATGTTTTTACTGTACCCGAATAATCCTTTCAATAACTTGAATTGAAAACAGGAGACCAACTCTGGATATCACATGCAGTTCACTATAGTCTTGTGCAAAAAGGACTGGTTTGTTGACTGTACATGTAGTATTAAATTGCTCAAGGCCATAATATCCTCCAAGGTTATTAGCTTGGGGCAGTAGTTTGTTCAGCCTCTTCTTTCTTCAATTAAGTGTCCTTTTGGTTGTTTTGGCCTCCTTCCCCTCCCCTTGCAGGTTTTAAATGCAAATGATTCAGAAGAGCAGACTGCAGAAAGCACATTAGAGGGGAGCAATGAAGAGCAAGAATCTGTCAAGACCTTAAGTGAAAATGCAGCCACTTCAGCATCAAAGGAAGAGCCCTCTGACAATGGCCTGCCCAACTCCATGGTAATTGAAGCAACAGAAGAATCCATTTCTGATAACGTATTGCCCAAAATAGTTTCTTCAGTGGAAGATCAAAATGAGGAAGCAGGGCACAGCTCACAGGAGGCTCCTGTCGCTTTGAGTCAGAGCTCTTTGATAGCGGTTGAACTCGAGGGTGTTTCTTTTCAGCAGCCTTCGGGACAGGAAGGACAGAAAAACCAGCTGGAGGAGCACTCAGAAGAGTCTGCTGAGCAGATGGATCAGTACGCGCAGACAGCCGCGGAGCGGGCTGCTGACAGCAGCTCTGAGGAAGCAGAAGTTGAAGTACCCATTGTAGATCGAAGAAACTTGCGAAGAAAGGCCAAAGGTTACAAAGGTCCACCCAAGAAAAAAGGAAAGCCAGCTTAAAAATGAAATAATTGGTTGTTAATTCATCTATTTATAAGAAAGTTATTGTCTTGTGTAAAACACTAGGGTGTAACTAAACCATATGGGGCACAGGACATGTGCTTAAAATTCTGAGTTGGACTCCCCTCTTGGGATTCACCTTTCCTGAAGTTTTCTTGAATTTTTAACTACTAGACATTGAGCTTCATCAGAATATGAAAGTGAGCAGCCTGTCTCCTCCTTTTATAAACCATACGTGGCTGAAAAAATACAGTTGTGCTAGCAAAGGCAATGGTTTGCATAGTTGAGGTGGCAGTTGTAGAAGACAAATGCAGCATGAAATCCCGGTCTTATCAAGGTCCCTGAAATCCCCAAAGGCTTCTGTGAGGCCAAACATCACTCTTAGCGCTTCTTAAACTACTTCTGTGTTCTATACTGTGGAGAAGCAGAACAAGAAAAATCCTTGCTTCTTACTCCCTCCCCATAGATTATTTTTTTTTTTTTTCCCCAGGTGAGATTAAAATAATGTAAGATTCTGTAATTCTAGGTCTCGGAATACATGCAAAGGTGTAACTCAGTAGATCACAACAACGTGAGCAGCACCTGTCTTTTCGTAGTCACTTGACACAGCTGAGTCAGTAGGAACATGGTCAGATCAGTGTCTGCCGTAGTACACTCTGATAATGAAGTTCTTCACAGAAGAGTAAGAGATGCCTACACAGTAAACTGTTTGTAGCTTCCAAAGTGAGTGTCTCAATAAGCCTGGGTTTTTCTCTGGAGCGTACGGAGCGCAGGCTCCAGTACATTTACAGAACTGCTTGAACTGCCTTCCTGGCTACATGCATGTGTTGAGTGGATACTGATTAATTGTTACCTTACAGGAAATGGATATGACAACTTTTGATCTCATTTTGGTCTGAATGGAAATGGTGCTTTGTGTGTTCCAAATCCTTGGCTGGTTCTGTGGGGTGACTTTTAACATGTTGTGTCCTCCACATTTGTGACTCCTGTGAGCGCTGGCATTTCAGGTGGTTGTGACATTCATTAGTGTGAATATTAGTGGCAAATACTTGTTTGCCAAAGTTGTATGCCTTTAGGAGTTAGTGGGTGATGGCTTGCAAATAGTTCTGATTCCCACTTTCTTTTTCTAATTTGGGTGTATGCAAACAGAAATAAGCCCAGGCTTTTTTGTGCATGTTTTCCTTCAGTTCCTGGCAAACCATATCTAATTTGTCACATATATGTTAAGTTACTCCTCAGTTTGTGTTTCTATTTCAATAAATCAAGCTACTCTCTTAATGGATTGAAAATTTAGGATTAAGAAAGAACAATGGCTCTAAGAAGAGGAAATCACACCACTATTTGTCCTGCTATATGCCTTTTCTAAGATGAGTGAACTAGTCTCGCCACAGTGTCTCAGATTTGCTGTTCAGGACTTCCGAGTACAAGGTTCACTTGAATAGCTGCGATGCTGTCTTAACTTTTATTCCTGTGTGAAGCTAATGTGAGAATCTGGATTTGGATTTTATGCTTATATTCTTTAACTGTGCTTTATAAGATATTTTAACTGTGTAAGACACATTCGTATTCTCTCTTTCAGCTGGTGAAGTACCATGCTGTGCTTTAATCTGTTAAGAGCAGTTTAAAGGAAAACACAAAAAAAGGTAAAAAAAAAAAAAAAAAAAAAAAGGCAGTTGTTAAGAATAGTGTAATACCTAAACTTTAGATTCAGGGTGCATGGGAGTTAAATATGGGGATTTTTGAGCTTTTGCACATGGGTGTAAGTTCCTGTCAATGTACATACAAGTACTTGTTATGAACCCTATGACTGGTAAATGTGCAAGATCATAATTGTTTGTAAATATATTCAAGTGAACCATAAGCATTTCTAAAACTAATCAAGTATTTTCTATAAAGCACGAGACAAAACTTTTATTATCTTCTGAATGGTTTCTCTTTTACTGCTAAGATTCGTTGCAGGGGGGGAAAGAAAGAGTGGCTCGAAAACACATCAGTTGCACTGCTAAGAACTTGGGAATTGTGAGGGCTGGCAGCATCAAGAGTGGTTGCATTCAGTGTGTTGTGATTCATCTTGCGTTTTCAGGGCAGGCTTTACTAAAGATTAATCCGCTGAATACTTCAATTAATACAAATGTATCCACTTTCAAAACGTCAATGACTCTTGCTTATGAAAAGTGAGTCCCAGTTATTTCAATGACTTGTAGGTATGTTTTTGATGCACAGGTTTTTCGCTTGTATTCCCCGTGAGGTCAGAAAATGGTGTTTGTAACAAAGGAATGTCACTCATCTGGCTCTTACATTTCACAGTTAAGTTGGAACCAATGGCAATTGTGATCTTTCTTTTTAAGAGGTTTGCATATTGAATGCATAAATATTACAACAGGATTATTAGATTAGGTCAGTCTTGATTACTACTGAGACCAACCAGGTTTCTGATAGCATTCCTGTCAGTCAGTTGTAAATACTGAACTTAAATTCATGTCTCTAAGCATACACCTGGGTAGATGGCTCTATAAATCTGAGGTACCCGAGACAGTAGCAGATGGCCAGACTGTGAAGTACAGAATGTGGGCAGTTGGGGTGCAATTAGCAATTCTGTTAACTGGTACAGTCCTCAAAAACTGCATATTTTTAACTGTGATTGCAGCAGTACTTTGAACTAAAGGGTGCAGGTTATCTCTGCAACATCTTCTTTGGCATCTTGCAGTAAATGCAGAGTAGCAAAATCAAGATACAGACTTGAAGTAATAGATTTTATTGCTGTACTGATGTCCCATTGGAGCAGTAGTTTAATTGTCTATACCTCCTGTTACATTGATGCAAGGGAACTTACCAGACTTGTGTTGGCTGATGTGCTTTACCTTGGTAAAATCAGTAGTCTTTAGGTTTGGAGTTTTTTTTAATAATTTTTTTTTTCGTCTGTTAGCTTGATAAGACAAACAGTTACTATTTAAGAATTTTTAAGATCTTTCTGCACCAGCAATCCATGATTAAAACATCAACATCCTACAAGTTTGTACCAAATGCTGTTACACCGTGCTGTGGAACTAATCTGTACACTGAAAGCAAACAGTATTATTTTTGAGCTTTATTTAGTCTAGGAATAGAGTTTCAAGTACATTAATTTGTGAGGTCAGCTTTGCACTTAAATGGTAAATGGTTTTGTAGTTGAATCCAACACTTGTTCAAATATCTCTCTTGTACTGTTTGTGAACTTTTTAATAGCATTTGCTTTTCTTCTCCCACCATTCTTTTTTGGTCTATTTTCATTTCATGCAAAATTCTTGTTTGCTCTTCTCATGTTTCATAGCCCTTTACATGAAAATGTATACATCTTACTTTAAAAGTGTTGCTAACTGACTTGAAATAATGTCTGACCTTGATTTGTTGCTTTTCCTTTTTTATACTGCTTCATTGGTAGATATTAGTAATCAAATTGATCATTTACAATGTCATCAACACTACTAAGTTAAACATAACAACAAACGGGCCCAAGTTTCAGTTTCCCTGCTTTAAGTGACCATTCTGAAAAAATAAAGAGGATGCACTTCTAAATTTATTTTCACAAATGTGTTACATGCTTTCTAAACTAGTGATACCCTGTTCATAGATTTTTATGAAGGATGTGTTGCTGTTCTAGAATATTGTACTGAAGTCTTGCTACAAGTGTTAGTTTTTCCTTTTTTAGTGCCATCTTTGCTGCTTTTAAAATGTTTTGAAGTAGCCATTAAACTTATATTTTTGATTTTTTTTTTTTCCATGTTTCCAGTCTTTAAGTTCTTTCTGCTATACAGGAGGCATGTTTTAAAGTGATCCTAGATCTAGCATCATTTTACAATCTGTCTGCTACCAAGGAGCTTTAAATGCTGAAAGACGATTAATCAAAAAAAATCTTCATTGATTAAAACAATTTCATGTACTTAATTCACTTAGAATCAGGCTTCTGTTAAAAAAATAAAAAGCTGTAAATAGGCTGTTGTGAATGTTACAGTGTGCATTCTGCTGTTTGTACCAACTAGTCAAGATGTAAACTTGGCAAGCTTCATTGATAACAGCTACAGAGAGGTCAACTAGAAATGCCATCAACACACTCCCTTGTGGTGTATTAAATGTCTGCAGTACAGTTGTGTTACTCAGCCAACAAGTCATGTATTTAGAGAGCAAAATGTATTAATGTTTTTGAGGCAGCTTTAGACAGCTGTGTGCTCAGTCAAAGGGGATGCCCTTCCCAGGTAGAGACATACCGTTCATTGGTCAAGGGTGTACGGCAGCTGTGCTCCCCTGCTAGAACCTCCAAACAAGCTCAAAGGAAATGGAGCAAGACTCTTTGCAGTGGTGCCCAGTGACACAAGAGGTGGTGGGCACAAACTGGAATATAGGAAATTCTATTTAATCATAAAACTTTTTTTAAACTGAGAAGTTGTTGTCAAACACTGGATCAGGTGGTGGAATCTCCATCTGATATTCAAAACCTGACTGGATGCTGCCCTTGGATACCCACTGTAGTTGACTCTTGCTTTAGCAGAGGGCTTGCACTACACAGTCTGAAGAGGTCCCTTCCAACCTAATTGCTCTGTGACTCTCACAGAATCACAGAATGATATGGGGTTGGAAGGGACCTCTGGAAGTCATCTAGTCCAACCCCCCCTAACAAAGCAGGTCCTCCTAGAGCAGGTTGCTGCTCATCCTGTGTGACCACCTCTAGCCTTTAAACTTTTGTTAATGCAAAAAGCCCCAAAGCAAATCTTTCTCATGTTCTGGCATCTGAGAGTTTTGATAGTTTCCCTCCTATGATGTCGAGGGGTCAGAATGCCCTCATAAACTGGAGAAAGCTCGTAAGGATTTGGCTTGGAATTGATGTTGAAAGCTTCTTGAAGCACTGTTAAGAGTATGCTGATTTGTAGTCACAGATTGTGCTAGATTTACCACCACATTCTTGCCTAGGAGACTACTGATGCAGTTATACACAGCATCACTGAAAACTTCCAGTTTAGAGGCAGCTTTTGTTTCTTGTATTTTGAAGATGCAAGATAAATACAAATTGATCACTGGATGCTCATGACCTTTAGTTTTTCTTGAGTGTTTTTTTTAAACCACCAAAGCATCTATAGGTAATTGTATCACCAGAGTTGTCACACCATTTTCAAAATCTGCATCTTAAACCCCCTACAACCTCATAAATTTAAACTTTCAAAGCTGTTGTCTTGCCTGGAACTGCTACAGTGGTACTCTCCGACCCTTATTCTTTCTGTTAATGCAGTCATGGAGGCAAAGGGGAGAAAGATGTGAGGTAATGGGGGCAGGGAATACCTGTCCTTCTAGTTACCTCTCCCTTCCCCTGCCCTGCATGGAACCATGCTGCTGATGTGTTCTCCAGCCCGTGCTTCTGTAGGGGCAAACGGAGTGTTTAATTTCCGATGTCAGTCTGCATTAAGATTGTAGCTGCATTCTTCCAGCTCTTCTGCTTTCCCAGAAGCAGAATACAACTTGGTATGCTCTTCTGTACCTTTAGCTATGACAGTAGGCCATCACGGGAGACAGTGGCTGTACTTCCCATCACTAGGAGTGTGAGCTGAATTAAGTATTTATACAATATATCTATCTAAGCCAGGAAACCACTGCTGTAAAAAAAAAATACTATGAAGGTTTAAATCAAATCCATACCACATTAGCAAAATGTGAAAATTGGATCACTTTATTTGGACAGTGTTCAGCTGAGCAAACACAATAAATATAAAAACCTGAGCAGTCATTTCTGGCATTTTTAAGTTCCTCACCAGGTTGTGGGTTCAATGTTCTTGATCAGTTGAAGGTTCCAGAGATCTTGCAAATTTGTTGCAACAGCAATTGATTAAACAAGCAGAACTGCATTAATACAGCCGTCGTTTTCTGGATTGTTTGTTACTTGTGCATATTTCCCTGGAAAGAAAAGGGAATTAAATGTCTACAAAAGCTTGAAGTACTTCATATAATAAAATAGATTTTTCTGTGTTTGCAGGTTCAATGCACATATTTCTAAAGCGTAAGGAATTTATGTTATAAAACTGAAATGCCTTTTTGAAATCTAAATCTAACTTCTGCTGAGCTGCAAACTTATATTTTCAAAATACTTTATTCAGGCTGGTTTCTATAAATGGGTTATTTAGAGTTCTGGGTATGTTTAAAAAAATACCAATAGGTTCTGCTCTTCAAGTCTTCTGTTAAAAGAAGTCAGCCTAATCCTGTGAAGATCATTCAGCACAGAACTTCCACTGAAAACATGATCTAATTGTTCATAGTTCATGTGTTTTGGGCTTTATAGAATTGCAGAGTTACCCACTGTGAGACACAGGCAAGGTGAGCCTTTGTTCCCAACTCCACCTAAATTGATTTTGAAAGTACGAGGAGAAAGGCTATGATTAAAACTTAAGACATTTCCATTTTCAGAGTTGCCTTGTAGTTGCTTCTGCTACAGCCCAAACCGCACGTTTAACAATGGATCAATTAAAACTATATGCATCAGGCAATGAAGACTTAAAACTTTTAAAAGTAGCTTTGCAGTACAGCTAGTGTAACTACTTACCCCAGATAACTTTGCCCCCTTGTGTCACAAGGCCAAGCTCGCTCACGTTCACCTCAATGACGGTCCCCTTGGTAATTACACCCAGTTGTGTATACAAAGGAGAAGAAGGGTTCTTTTTTACACCAAGGATAGGAAGGCAAAAAGTAGCTTTAAGTTCAGGATGTGTCACGTGTGCCTTCTTGAAACGCAAGCCCTGTTGCAGAAGCAGTGTTAGAATGAGTTAGTATTTGCTTTAAGACCTTGTGACTAATCTGGTTTTAACACCTTCAGCATTATGTCCTCAGCTTTGTAGGTTTTTAGACATTGGGGAGAATTAAACAACTTAGAATGCAGAGTGCTATCTGCCTACTATAAAATGCCACATTTGTTTAAAAACCTGCCTCATGACAAGATACAGCTTCCCATGTTTATTTTCAGGGTGTCAACTTTGAATAGTAGCGCAGCAATACTACTTGCTACCTTGGATGGCTTCTGTTCCATGAAGAAATGAAGTGTTGATGGTAATACATTTAGCAGTGTTGCTCATTCTCAAGACTCAAAATTTTACCTTTTTTTTCTTGTAAAACTGAAAAGCCTTTCATGTATCTTTAATACCAATTCTATCTAGCAATCTCTGCTTTGTAAAGGGTACTTTACTATTTAGTACCATGAACTTTTCTGCATCAATAAAAATCTACCCAAAGCCTCTGTGTAAGATGACCATCAGAACAGTAATGAGGTATGACCCAGCAGGCAGCCTGCACAGTGGTTCTGTTGATTCCTGTGGCAGGATGGGAACAGGTATTTGTAGAAAAACTTGGTGAATCTAGTTTTTCCCCGCTGCGTGCTGCCAGGCTGCTACAGCCCAGGCACTGTCCCTGCAGATGTGTAAGGAAAGGCTGGGCTGGAGGCACAGTTGTGACTGTATGACAGGGAAGGGCTGTGCTTCAAGCTTACTTAGCAAGCCAGAAGGAGGGAGTTCTGGAGTGCTACAGCCGACTTGGCTTCTGCATCTGCCAGAATGATAGCAGCTTGAAGAAACAGCCTCTAACTTCAAAAGCTATTCAAAGTGCCTTTGCTAAAGACGTTCCCACGCTAATTTTACAGCTTGTACCTTTAACTTACTGGAACCATCTGACTTACAGGAGTAAGAGCAGAGATATTTCAACGCAGACTGTGACTGCAGGGGCATCTCCCCACCCTCAGGCTAGTCAAAATTAAGGTTTCTGCAAAGAAGCTAATAGGAATCTTCTCCATTAGTAGTGAGCAAGTGCATTACCACAGAAGAAAGTTTCCTCACCACAGGAACTCAAAGCAGAAGTCAAATGAATTATCACATAAATGTTATTTAAGGCTCAATAACTTTACCATTGGTCGAATGAATCGCTCGTATTTAGGAGGCTTCCTGGTAAACCCATCTCCAACAAAACAAACTTTTGTAACCATTCTCTTCCAGGCCTTCTTCTTTCTCTTCCCTGTACGAATCACTTTTAAAACTTCTGTTTCTCCTTGTGCACGGACCTTTGGCACAGGGACCTCCCATTTCCCCTGCCAGAGAAAGAAAAAAAGTCAATAGTCTTAACATGCTGCATTACTAAATGAAAGGTGACAACCAGAGCATAAAATAAAGTTTCCCTGAAGTGTAGTGGTAGACTACTTTTTGTACAACTCATAACTACTTACTTTAATTAGAATTGGTCATTGTCACAAGTAATTTTAAGTATCTCAATTTTAATACAGTCACTTACAGCTTTTTCTTTTCTTTTCTGCTTGATCATGTTCGAAAGAACCTTAGCCCGGGACTGGCCCTCTCTGTCCAGCAGGTATGCTGGTACAGCTCCTTTAGGTGTTTTTTCATCATTCTTTTCCTTTGTATTTCTCTTTTCATGCATTTTAATGCTGCAAGGAAAAAAAAATAACAGTATTAAGAGTAGGAAAAAAAAAGGCTCATTTTTAGATTGATGATTCTACCTTAGCTCAAAATTTTCATTTTGTAAAGAAGTAAACAGTTTTTGTAAACATTTTTTTGGTTTTATATGAAAGTACATATTTACGTCTGAGGAATAATCCTAAATGATTTTCAAGGTAAACTAGTAATCTCACTTAGTGTTAGAACTGATGGATTGCATGGTGCATAAACGCTTGCCAATTCCCATCAAGGCAAGAACGAACCACGTGCATCTTACTAAGGGATTTCTGAATCGCCTGAAACAAGCAGCCAGACACTTTGAGAAATAGCAACATGGTGGATAGATACTGGCAATAAAAAATATTGTTAACAGCTTTGATTTCAATTTCTGAACAACACCGAACGCTTTCAGAAAACTACCATTGTTTACCTATGTTTGATGTAATTTATTCTGGAAAACACGTCTCATGATCTCCTCAAACACTTTGTATGTTACTGTATTTTTTCTATTAACACTGTTTAAGAAAATGCCTGCTGCCTCTTGCTACAGTAATGCAGCATTGGTGTAAAGCCTTGGGCAAATGCATTCACATTTTTGCAATAATTATATTAATCACTGCTATTGCTAATTAAAACTTAAGGAATACTTTTAGGACCTTTTGCTAACAACCACTGAGAAGAAAATAACTCGTACATGTCTTTGCTGTGCCAAAAACTCAATTGCTCCTACCACCTGACCTCTACTTAAAAGTACGACCCAAGCAACAAGTAGCTGTAACGGCTTTAACGTCTCGTCTCATCCTTCAAATGTGGGGATGACCAGGACAGCGCCAGAGACGCGGCGGGTACTCACGTCTTCTTCATCTGTATCTTCTCAGCGTGGCGCTGCTTGTGGTAGAGCTTGGCCTTCAGCCCAATCATCTTCTTGGCTTTCCGCGACCGTTCGTGGGCCTCCCGGCCCTCCTTCTTCCTCCTCTTCTCGTGGTAGTCCAGGCGGTAGCCATACCGCTTGCGGTGCAGCTCGATGTACTCATTCTGCGGCTGTGAGGGAGGAAGACGGCGCGGTGAGGGGTGTCGCCGGCTGGGGAACGGCTGGGGCGGGCCCAGCGCCGCTGGGACACGCGGCGAGGACCCGAGCAGGCCGCGGGCCGGCGACGCCCTCAGCGAGGGGCGGTGGGGCCCGCTCAGCCGCCGCCACCGCTCCCTCCCTTCCTCCGTCCCATCTCCGTCCTATCCGGTCCCCTGCCCCGGCTCTTACCATATCGGCTGTCTCGGGCGGCCTCCCCAAGCTCCGCCGAACCCCGCGCTCCGCAGCCTCCTCCGCAGCGAAAAGGAAGGAGGGCACGAGAAATGGTCCCGGCTGGAAACGTTCCCCCGCAGCACTTCGGTTCCTGGCGAGGAAGAGTTGGTGCTGCACCTCCCCCAGGGGCTACCTTTCCTGCTTGTCGGAGCCAGAAAGAAGGGAAAAACGGAGAGGGAAGCGCCAGAGCACTGCCTTTTGCCGCCTGGGTCTGTGAGGTCGGGGGTGGCGGGGCGGAACGAAAGGAGGGAGGTTTAGGCGTAGGGGAGAGGAAGGAGCAGAGCACCTTCCGGCGGTATGGCGACTTTCCCGACCTGGCCCGGGATCGAGGCGCAGGTCAAGTTTTGGCCTTGTTAAAGCTCTTCGTCTAGTGGTTTGTAAAGTGTCGGGTGGGGTGGCGTTGGTTTGCGGAGCGGCTGCCTGGGCCCCGCTGTTCCGTTCTGCAGCGGTCAACGTGAGAGGAATTCTACCGCTCCACTGCTCTGGGCGGCAGAGGACGGGTGTGGGACGCGGCAGGTGTGTGGGTGTGGGGCGAGGGGACGTGGGGTGTCTGGAAGTGGGCCTCTGTGCAAGTTTCTTTCTTTGCCACGAAGCATAAAATCACTGGAGCTGGATATCGGTGTCTCCTTAAATAACGTGGCCAGCTAGGAATGCTCTTGAAGCTTCGGTGCTTGGGCTTTTCTTCATACCGGTGTTGGTGATGCTTAAAATCCTGTAATATCTAATGTCTTCTGTTATTTCTATCGAAAACATGTACTCCTCCTAGCTGCCCCTTTGTCAAGATCAGAAGAGCTATTTTAGCTTCACTGATTGGTAATGAGTGCTCTAGATCTTATCTGAGTGTCAATGTAAACACCTATGTTAGTATTTATGCTTTACTGTTTGCAAATTCCTTTGAGAAATATGTTTACAGAATCACCAAATCTTCATGATTGGAAGGAACCTTTGAGATCATCGAGTTCAGCCATAAACAAAATAAACAAAAACCACACACACACAAAAAAAAACCCCAAACCCAAAACAAACCACCACACACTGACAACACCACCGCCAAAAAAACCTCCATCATAACAACCACCACACCCAGTGATCTCAGGCACTGGAGCATGCCCTGAAGTGGCACATCTACATGTGTCTTAAATACCTCCAGACATGGTGACTCCATGACCTCCCTGGGCATGAAAAGGAAAAGAGCTCTTATAAACATTAACATGCTCAACAAACTGCTCACCGGTGTTAAGAGCTGAAACCATTGGGACCTCACAGGATGAAAAGGACCTTTTCTGTCATGTGCAAAACCCTCTGCTTTTGGGGTACAGTTTATGGTGTAATGCCAACCTCCAACACCAAAACAGTGTTGCCAATACCCTACACTTAGGAGGTAGTGTCTGTGGGCATGTGTTAATGCTGCATTTTTAAGGCTTAATACCACTATCTTTACCAACCCGACAGTGATTTAACCTGCAAAGCAGTAACCTGATCTAACTTGAAAAGCAGCTAAGTTTCACGATTGATTTATGTGGAAGTAATACAGTTACCTGCTTTCTTTAATAAAACATGTTGTACAATGTTTACTTATCTTGGCAGGGAATGATTTGAAGTACAGGAGCCAAGATGTTGAGAATTATGAGGAAATTTTCAGTTAATGCATTGAAGTCATCCAGTTTGTGCAATGAGGTAACATTTTTTTCCCAAATTTTGAGACTTCCTCTGTGAGCAAAAGAAATACTCGGGTTACTCTGAGTAAACATTTAAAATTCTTTTTTTTTTTGTCGTCTATTTAAAAATTGGTATCCAAATAGAATGTGGATAATCCAAATTTCATGTTGAAATTAGACAACATAAGTCAGAATGTGGAAGCTGAATATGTAATTTTTTTGTAAACTTTTTTAGTTATCTGTGATTTTGATTACTTAACAGTTGCTAAATTTATATTACTTACTCAAATAACAAGATGTATTTAAAATATTTTGGCTACTAATCACATGCTTTGGTGCTGCCATAGACGTTTTTACTGGACTTCCCAAATAATATTGGGATTGGACTTGGTTTAAACCTTGCTGCTGCTACTATCTTCATTCTTCTGCCTCCTAATAGCTGGTATTTTGAGCTTATATCGATACCTAACAGCAATATAATTTCTTGTAGATTTTTTTTTTTAGTTTAGTTGTCTACAACTGGTAAACATGTAGCTACAAAGTAATTGTTTATAATGATTAATATTCTATATTATTTTTTTTTTCTTTTAAGCATATGTTTTTCAGGAAGACAAAATTCAGAGTTGTAAGTGTGACACAGCAAAACTGCAATCTACGAAATTACAGTTCTCCCCCAGGTATAAGTTTAAATAATTTTCTTAATTGTAATGATTACTCTAAAAATTAGTAAGAATGCTTTCTAACTTGTGTTTTTCTATAATCCTTTGGTTATTATTTATAGAATTTGGTGTATGGAGTACAAACAGAGCAATTAAAAGGGTCAAGAACTGCAAAGAAGTGTCTTGCATTGCTGCTCTTTTCTGAGTGAATGTATGATATAAAGCCTTTAAAAAATAAGAAAAAGTACAGGTGATAGGAACTCCAAGTGTGTTGTAAAGTGTGGTGGTAGCCGGGCGAGGTTGGACGAGGGCAGAGAGAAGGAATCTGATTAAATAGAAGTTTTAAGTTATCATTAGCGTATTTTCTTTGCAACCTCAGCATAAAGAGAGTAAAAAGAATAAGATGTTCCAAATCAAAATTTAAATAAGAAAGAATTTTTGTGGTCTTTAAGTAGTTACACTGAAATTGAATGGAAATCATTTGTGATAAGATAGCTTTGGGAGTCAGGGCCAGTTTTTCTACATGGTGATGGGAAAGAGTTGGTAACTAGTGGGTAGCCAATTTTTTTTTTCTTTTTAAAAAAAAAGTAAAATTGTTAATGGTTTCAGCACTGTGTATCTTAGCACAAGCCTGTATCCTGCAGTCATGTACCTAAGGAGATGACTTAATCTTTGTTGCTAATATCAATGTAGTCTCTGTTGCTACCTATCACTGTTTCTGTGTAGTTGTCTATGAGGTGTCCTTACTGTCTGCTGTATTTATTCCTGGTTTTGCTGTGCTGAGTACCTCGGTGTGTCACATGGGAGGCAGAACTTTGTTCCATACACAAGAAGACAAGCAAGAAATCTCAAACATACTAATATGTTGTTTTCTGGGTTGTTTTAGAAACTGGAGGGGAAAAGGGCAGTGTTAGTTGGGAGTTTTTATTTGTGGGGATGGTGGTGGTGAATCTCTGCTTCTGTTTCTCCTCATTGAGACATTAGCCTGTAAGATGCCTCTCAAATGTCTCTCTGGTAAGAGGGATAAACATGGTCAAGGAATGTTAGTTTAAATATTGTTGAATTCTGTTTGGCCTATCAAAGATAAACTGAAGTACTAGGAAAGTGAGTTCCTGAAACACAACTTAAGTGCTTGAGTAACTGAATTATGGATCAGACTCCTAAAAATTGAGCTTGGCAGCTTATTTTCCGACTAAATATGTTGTGAGAGAGGAAGTACCTTGAAAGAAAAACATGCATTTGAAACTCCTCAGTCCCATATTTTCTTAACCTAGGTCTGTTTGCATTTTCTTTCTGACAATTATGCTCTCTACTTTCAGTGTTTCAGGAGAAATTACTTTTGAAATTTTTTAACTAATAACCAGTTCAGATGAATGTCAGTATTACAGTTGTTTTGGACTGTGGCATATTTTGCTATTGCTTCTGCAGAGTAAGATTTTGTTTCTTACTTTTCTGTGTATGCTTTTTCCTATTGTTTTTGAATTACAGCTGTTTCGAAGAGTTTCTCCTTTTAAGAAAGAGATATTTTTTGAAAATTAAGTACACATTTTTAGAAATTTGAAGTGGTAGAGATTACAGGTTGCCATTCATTGTGGCTCTGAATCTTTTTTTAGTAAGTTTTTTAGGAGTTTTGTTAAATTTTGTTAAAATCTATAAATTCTATATTGGGATCAGTCTTACAAAGTGTTGTATTATTTTATCTGTCTCCAGGAGATGTTAAATCTCTGCGTTCTGTCATTAATCCTCATATATCCAGGTATGTCATGCTAGCTTATTTTTTGGATATAACTAGCAGTCAGAGCAATTCATGTAATGAAAGGTCATAGGTTGTTTCTATGCTCGTTGCATCTGTAGTTCACGCACATGTTCTAGATTGAAGTTAGAAATTCCTTAGTCTTACCCTTCTGACATTTCAGTATAGAATGGTTATTGGTGTCAGAAAGATTTTGGACTATCTCTTGTTTCCATCATCAGACCCAAAACACGGGCTTTTAGGGAAGCTCCAAATCCACAGTAGCTACTGGGAGCCGAACAAGGGGGAAGGGGTGTCTTGGGAGCACTGCTGTGGGCAGGGCTGTATGCTTTGTGTTCATGGGAATGCCCAGCTGTGTTAGGTGAGGGCATTAGTAATGAGGTAATGAGGGGCTGAGCTGCCAAAGTATTAGCTTGAGGCTGAAGTTCCCTTAAAAGACTATTTCTGCTGCTGTGAGGGTGAATTCAGCTAGCATTAATGGTGACTGTAGGGCCTGAGCACAAGCCTGTCACGCGCAGAGCTAGTGGAGCTGTTTTGGAAGCTACTGGCAGGGTCCTTCAGAATGGAAGACTTGGCTGAAGAGAATCAAGAACAACTTTATAGGAACTTGAATGTGGTATGTGGGGCATAAAGGATATTATATGCATTGGATTGTTTCAAGCACAAGGGGCTAGAGATTGGGATGGATGAGAGGATGGAAGGCCTGCTTCTGTCTGTGGAGAGAGCAGGTGGGTGAAGATGAGGCCAAGAAGTGTCCTTCCCCTCAAGTGAAGTGTGGAAACCTGTTCCAAAACTCGAGTACTGCTGATCTGAAGAAAATCTAACATTTCAGTACTAACATACTTCAGTATCAGAACGTACACTGCCAGATATGCAACAGAGGAGAAATCTTATTCATCTGTTATGGTATTTTTAGTGAATATTAATTTTTTTTTTTACAAATACCAATGTAATTGAATAAAAAAATTACCTCATTAAAATTGAAATTTTCATTTTATGCAGGATCCGAAACATTGGCATCATGGCCCACATTGATGCAGGGAAAACTACGACAACAGAGAGAATGCTGTATTATTCTGGATACATAAGAACACTTGGAGGTTAGAAATAGCTTTTCTATTTCAATATGTTTAAGAGATTTAATAGCATATGATAACATGGAATGCAGTTGGAGGTTGCCAGTGGAATGCTCAGCACAGATGACTGTTGTTCCAAAGTTGTGCTACAACGT
This sequence comes from Nycticryphes semicollaris, assembly GCA_013400055.1. Taxonomy (NCBI): domain Eukaryota; kingdom Metazoa; phylum Chordata; class Aves; order Charadriiformes; family Rostratulidae; genus Nycticryphes; species Nycticryphes semicollaris. The sequence continues at coordinate 71,294 of VXBJ01001378.1, read as the reverse complement.
CATGAAATTTTAATGCACGTTCCATTATGTTTTAAGGCAGTTGTACTTTTGAGAAACCATAGGTTTGTATTTTGATTTTACTTTTAGTGAATTGATTTGCTTAATATTTAACTAGTGATACTCCCTGCAGCTCATTGGCCATTCTGGTAAATCTGTTTCTTCAGTTCTCTTTTGACCTTTAAAGAAGCCAGATTTACAAAATGTAATGATTTCTTTTGAAAGCCATAGCACAGGAAGAATTCTTTGCTTCAACAGTTCTCACAGAATTCTTCAAGACTGAAAGGGTTACTGCAGCCTCCATTTGTGCTACCTTTTGACTTTTTAAATTTAATTCCCTGTTTTCTACTGTGTGTGAGAATGGTAGACGCTGTTAGGCTTGTGGAACAGTTGAACTTGGTGGCCTGCTTCTTTAAAAATCGTAGAATCAAAGAATTGTCTAGATTGGAAGATCATCTAGTCCAACCATCAACCTAACTCTGATAAAAAAAAAACAATAACCCATCACTAAATCATGTCACTGAGCACTATGTAAACCTGTCTTTTGATTACCCCCACGGATGATGCCTCAATCACTTCCCTGGGCAGCCCATTCCAACGCTTGATAACCCTTTCAGTGTAAAAATTTTTCCTGATATCCAATCTGAACCTTCCCTGGTGCAACTTGAGGCCATTTCCTCTTGTACTGTCATCTGTGACCTGGGAGAAGAGAACGAATCTGCCTCTCTACAACCTCTTTTCAGGTAGTTGCAGAGAGTGATAAGGTCTTCCCTCAGCCTCCTCTTCTCTAGGCTGAACAACCCCAGCTCCCTCAGCCTTTCCTCATAAGGCTTGCTCACCAGATTTGTTGCCCTTCTCTGGACCCTCTCCAGCACCTCAATGTCTTTTTTGTGGTAAGGACCCCAAAACTGGACACAGTACTTGAGATGGGGCCTTGCCAGTGCTGAGTAGAGGGGGACAATCACCTCCTGAGCCTCGCTCACCATGCTGTTCCTAATACAGGCCAAGATGCTGTTGGCCTTCTTGGCCACCAGGGCACACTGCTGGCTCATGTTCAGCCAACAAACAACACTCCTATGTCCTTTCCTGCCAGGCAGCTCTCCAGCCAATCATCCTTAGGCCTGTAGTGCTGCATGGTGGTGCTGTGACCCAAGTGCAGGACCCAGCATTTGGCCTCACTGAACCTCATCCCACAGGCCTCAGCCCATCAATCCAGCTAGTCCAGATCTCTCTGCAAAGTCTTTGTATGCTCCAGCAGATCAACACTCCCACACAACTTAGTGTCACTACAAACTTACTAAGGCTGCACTCTATCCCCTCGCCAGATCATTGATAAAGATGTTAAAAAGGACCAGCCCCAGTACTGAGCCCTGGGGGACACCACTTGTGACCGGCCACCAGCTGGATTTAAATCCATTCACTGCCACTCTCTGGGCCTGGCCCTCTGCTACTTTTTAACCCAGTGGAGAATACTTCCATCCAAGCCATGGACAGACAGTTTCTCCAGGAGGATACTGTGGGAGACTGTATTAAAGGCCCTACTGAAGTCCAGGCAAACAATATCCACAGCCTTTCCCTCATCCACCAAGCAGGTCACTTTGTCACAGAAGATCAGGTTTGTTAAGCAGGACCTGCCCCTCATGAACCCTGGGCCTGATCATCTGGATGTCCTTCATGCACCACATAATGGCACTCAGGGTGATCTGTTCCATGACCTTCCCTGGCACTGATGTCAGACTGACAGGCCTGTAGTTCCCTGGATCACCCTTCTGACCCTTCTTGTGGATGGGCATCACATTTGCTAGGCGCCAGTCAGCTGGGATCTCCCCAATTTGCCAGGACTGGTAAATGATGGAAAGTGGCTCAGTACACTTCTGCCAGCTCCCTCAGTACCCTCGGGTGAATTCCATTTGGCCCCACAGATGTGTTTATATCCAGGTGTTGGAGCAGGTCCCTCACCACCTCCCTTTGGATTACAGGGGTTTCGTTCTGCTCCCTGCCCCTATCTGCTGGCTCAGGGGTTTGGGTACTCAGAGAAAACCTACTCTACTACTAAAGACTGAGGCAAAGAAGGCATTAAGTACCTCAGCCTTCTCCTCATCCTTTGTCACTATCTCACATCCCACATCCAGTAGAGGATGGAGATTCTCCCGAGACCTCCTCTTGTTACTAATATATTTATAGAAATTCTATTGTTTTTAACATCCAAAGCCAGATTAAGTTCCGGTTGGGCTTTGGCCTTTGTAATCTTTTCCACACATAGCCTTACAACACCTATAATTCTTCTGAGTTGTCTGTCCCTTTTTCCAAAGGCCATAAACTCCTTTTTCCCCTGAGTTGTGACTGTATCTCTTTATTCAGCCAGGCTGGTCTTTTTCCCCAGCGACTTGCTTCATAGGGCACAGGGACAGCCTGCTCCTGCACTTTTAAGAAAAAATGTCCAGCTTTCCTGGACTCCTTTGCCCTTCAGGGCTGCTTCCGAAGGGACTCTGTCAAACAGGGTCTTGAAAAGACCAAAGTCTGTCCTCTGGAAATCCATGATGGTAGTCGTGCTGGTTCCTCTCCTTGCTTCCCTGAGGATTGAGAGATCTATTAATTCATGGTCACTGTGACCAAGACAGCCTCCAACTGTCACATCCCCTACAAGTCCTTCTCTATTCACAAACAGCAGATCCAGCAGCGCTCTCTCCCTAGTTGTCTCCCTCATCAGCTGTCAGGAAGTTATTCCTGACACACTTCAGGAACCTCCTGGACTGTTCCTCTCAGCTGTATTGTGTGCCCAGCTGTTATTTGGTAGGTTGAAGTCTCCCACTAGGACAAGGGCAATGTGGACTCCAAGACAAATGTGGAACTCCTTCTCTTTTTATTAAAAATAATTAGATAAACACAATAAAGCCCACAAATTCTTACTTGTTCACTTTGGGTTTTGCTGGCTTTTTTAAACTTAATTACCTTTTAGTGACTAAATTTGAAAATGGCAGTCACATTCCATACAGTAAGTGCAGCCAGATTTTTTAAAACTGTAGTTTATTCATGATTTTGGACCTTGTTTTAGTTTTTAAGTTTCTTGTGGTGTTACTAGGATTCAGAAAAGCAAGAAGATTGTTGAAATTGCTTGTCTTTAGCTTACAGAGCATTTGTTTCCTGGAAAGGGAGTCTGGGGTAAATTAGCTGACATTACCATTTTCTGAAAAAGGTGAGTTTTATAGGTTATACATCTATAAAAAGAAAAGTATTTCCAAATCTCTCTCAGCATCTGTATTTCAAGATATTTTTAGCTTTTGAATTATTTACCTAGCCAACTATAATCCTGCTCCCTGTTCATAGATGTTGACGATGGGGACACAGTGACAGATTTTATGGTACAGGAGCGAGAACGTGGCATTACCATTCAGTCTGCTGCTGTTACGTTTGACTGGAAGGACTATAGAATCAACCTGATTGACACCCCAGGTACTATACTTCAGCAGTATTAGTTCATAGTATTATGGAAGAGTAGATGGGGAGGAGTGGAGTTATAGAATGTAAGTCTTGCTTTTAAATGTGGTGCAGTATTTAGTTTGTTTAATTTTGACAGTAAAAAGCCCTATACTGAGCTCTCTTCAGCTTTGGCTAATTATTGTTTGCTGGTGCCTAATCTAGCTTGTTTTAAGTGAACTCAAACACTTCAACGTTAAATGTTCATGTTGCAAGGACTGATGGGTGTATTGGCTGTATTTCTCTGCAAGCAAAGACTGGGTTGTTTTGACATGATTTAAAAAAAAAAAAAAAAAAAAAAATGACCTGGGGATGTTACCTGTTTAAATTAGGATGGTATGAAAGGAAGATTGTTTTTTAGGTCATGTGGACTTCACAGTGGAAGTGGAACGTTGCTTGAGAGTCCTGGATGGAGCTGTAGCAGTGTTTGATGCTTCAGCTGGTGTTGAGGTAAAAATAACTGGTAGATTTTTTATTTATTTTTTTTTTTTTGTCTAATGACTAAAATCATACTGAAGAATAATATTACAGAGATGTTGCTCTGCATTATCCCTTTTGATGCTTTGATCAAAATTCATCTTCAGGAAGCTAAGCATTTAATTTCAGGTCCTGTAGTGTAAAAGAATTTCCATGGTAATAAGGGGCAAGTAAGTGAGATTCCCATTAAACTCTGGGGATGTTTTCTTGTTTTGTTGCTGTCCTTTGCAAACATTTATTGAGAAGAATGATTCTGGCTAGCTCTGCCAGTGGAAAAAAATTAATAGCTGTTAATTTCTAATTCTCATATTTCACATAGAAAATTAGTAATTTTCAGCCAGAATTTATTCCTCCCCAATGCCCTATTTAACGTGCTCTATTGGCTGTAGTGTAGAGGAGGTGGAGGCAGGCTGGAATTTGACTTTATAGCATGAAATGTTTGATTAGTTCAGTCCTATAGAAAGTTATGTGTTGTGAAATCACTGTGTTTCATGAGACATACCTTTTTCTTAAATGAAAGATGAGAGGACTCTTGATCAGTGTAAGTCACATTAATTTGCTATTGGAAAACATTTAGGTACCTTTGTTTATGAAACTGAGATGAGTAACAGCCCTCAGTCGCAACAACAAAACAATTAGATCTGCTTGTGGGGTTTTTTTCCCAAAACTGTGTAGAAAATTCTTGTATTATTTCCAGGTATTGGTAAGAGACTGCTTCTGAACTGATTTTCATATATACCTGTTTTCACTTTCAAATGAAAATGCAATCATGAATTGTACGTGTGCAATTAGTAGCAACACAACCGGTGTTGCTAGTGATGTGTAGAATCATAGAATCATTCAGGTTGGGATCATCGAGTCCAACCCTCAGCCCCACTCTACAAAGTTCTCCCCTACACCATATCCCCCAACACCACATCTAAAGGACTCTTAAACACATTCAGGGGTGGGGACTCAGCCACCTCCCTGGGCAGCCCATTCCAATGTCTGACCACTCTTTCTGTGGAAAATTCTTTCCTAATGTTCAGCCTAAACCTACCCTGTTCCAGCTAGTGTGTGACTGGTGTACAGCTAGTACACAAATTACTAGCCAAACCACAGTAGTTTCTAGTGTTGCATATGTAGCCACAGAATTCCTTGCATGTGTGTGCTTGGCAATATCTTGGCAATAAAGTCTTAAGTTTCTCAGTTTTTTTTCCATACATATCCCCTGTAATGCTTAGTTTCTCTCCGTGTTCCCTTGCCCATATACCTGTGTGCCCTTAGTGAAGGATGGCGAATGATGACAGCTGAGAGATAAGATGAATCTGCTTGTGGAGTTTATCTGTGCTGCTAGATGCAGGATTGTCATAACACACTCAGCACCGTTCCCTTCTGTACCCCGAACTCTGTCCCTCAGCCGTGCTGGGGAGTGTCTGTTTTGGCTGTCAGCGCTAACGTTTCCATTTTGTCTTTGGCTTTAGGCCCAAACTCTGACAGTGTGGAGACAAGCGGACAAACATCAGGTACCACGAATTTGCTTTTTGAACAAGATGGACAAGAACAGGGCAAGGTATTCAGACAGTTATTTTCATCATTGCTAAAAACCTAAGAGGATGATGTAATCAAAGTTTTTCTGTTAAGCATATAGCAAGGCAACTGTGCTAATATTATATACATCTCTGACTATGCACACATTTTCTGTAATTGTAGGAGTAATTTTTGCCATAAATAGGGAAAAGTAAGACTATTTTACTCTATCATTACATTTTGTCTAACTTAGTATCTATTGTTTTAATACAGTTTTGCTTATGCTGTTGAGAGCATCAAACAAAAGTTGAAGACTAAACCGTTGCTTTTGCAGGTAAGGTTAGAAATTAAATGTTTGTTTGTTTGCTTTCTTTCAAATGGTACTTTTTTCTTCATTTTTTTGCAGCTGTCTAAAATCTCCACTTTATTTGCAGTTGCCCATTGGGGAAGCCAAGACCTTCAGAGGACTGGTTGATGTTGTGACTAAGGAACAAATAATTTGGAAGCCTACTTCCGATTTGGATGATGGAAAAAATTTTGAGCAAAAGCCGTTGCTGGAGGCTGATGATCCTAGCCTGTTCCAACAAGTCCAGGATGCCAGAAATGCCTTAATAGAACAAGTAAAGTTCTAAAGTAAATACATAATATATTTAAAACCATTATTTAGAACAGTAGAAAAAATAGGCTGAAAGGGACCACTGGAGGTGTCTAAAGCAGTTGACCGCTGGCTTTGGCATTAGATCAGGTTGTTCAGGCCTTGTTCAGTTGAATTTTCATGTCTCTAAGGGTGGTGATTACAATCTGTCTAGGCAGCCTGTCCCAGTGCTTGGTCATCTCTGGAGTCAAACTTTCTTTCTTTTTGTCCCATGGGAATTTACTACGTTGCAGCCTATGATAGTGCCACTTGTGTACCCCTGAGAAGAATCTGTCTCTGTTTTCCTTGAAGCTGGCCCACCACCAACCCCACATTTCAAGTAGCACAGGACAGAATTTGCATCCTGCCTTAGCCTCTCCAAGTCAGACAAGCCCATCTCTCTGTGCCTCCAGCTGCACTCCAACTTACTTACCTGTTTTTCACTGGACTTCACACTGTTTGTCAGTCTTTTTTGTGCTGGGGAAACTAAAAGCAGACAGTGGTTTAGATCCAGCTTCACAGTTGCAGGGAAGATGGTACTAAACACTTGCCCTGATCCACTGGCTGTGCTCTTGCTGATGCTGCCTGATGTGCTTTTGTCAGCCTTTGTCACTGGAAGGGGACACTGCTGACTCATGTCCACTTGTCCAGCAGTACCCTCTGGTTGACTTCTGCAGAGCTGTTTCCTAGCTAGTTGGTCCCCACTCTGTCTCAGCGCAAGGATTTGTTCTGTCCCAGGTGTAAGATTCTCTATTTGTCCTCACTGAACTAATTTCAAATGTTCTTAACTTCCTTTCCACCTGTCAAAGATGCTTAATGCACATTGGCAACATTAATACAAGGTGGCAAAACGTGCTGCATATAAAGAGTTGGGCTCCCTGGTTATACAAAATATGTGTAAATTAAAAAATACTGCCTGCCTTAAAATAGGGAACTGAAAAAAGAAGACACTAAACTTATTATTCAGGTGGCTAACATGGCATCTTATATTGTCTTAGATGCCAAAAAGATCCTTGGTATATTCACATGAGGCCTAGAAACGTGACCCAGAACTCATAGGATGTCTGTACCCTTCTGGAGTGGCAGCTAGAACAGCTAGGTTGGTCAAAATGATGCTACATGCTGTGTTAGATGCAGGTGAATCCTATCATAAATCCTGTTGCAGACCCATCCAAAAAGTCCATGGGGGAGATGAGAAAAGAATAAGTATTTCTTTAACATATGTTGTCATACTGTGAGCCAAAGAAAGGTAATAGAAACTTGATCTACTTGACAGGTTTTGTATGGTTTACAGTTTAGGTGTGAAGAATGGAGTAATTAATGGAAGTAAAAGAATAATTTGTTTATTGAGCAGTGCAGAACATTTGAAATAATTTGTCCAGAGTGTTTTTTTTCTCTCCTAAGCTGGCATTTTAAGGTCTCACACTATTTTGTGTAATTTAGGTAATGATATTGGAATATTTGGTTGTACTTAATAGACTGTAAACAAGTCTCTCCAAATAAAATGGGTTGGGTTTTTTTTTTTTATTACATTTGCTTTGCTTATATACAACTTAAAATGCAGTAGTCATTACACTTCAATGCATAATTTAATAGGCAAAATTTGGGAGATTAGCAACCATGTTAATCTCCGCTATCAATCTGTTTTGAATAGACTTTGAATAACACTGTGCAAGTGCATAAGTAGATAGTGCTAGGCTTTTGTTTTCCTTTGAAACATCAAAATCGGAGAGTTCAATGTTATATTGTGGTGAGTTCAAAGAAACACATACACCATGTGATTTTCAAAACTTCGAAGTTTTAAATGGGGGTGTTATCACTCACCTTCTTATTTTAAGTAATGTATTGTCTGATAGAAAGCTTTGAACAGTATTGGGTTTTTTCCTTTGGTTTCTGGGCCCTTCCTGAAGCAGGAAGGGGTGGACCAGCAGTGTGATAATTGAGGTAACTTTGTTCATTAAACATTTTTTAATATGCTTTCTATCCTATTAACACTCTTTATCAGAAACACTGTAAAATTTAGTAGTTTGAATACCAGTCATCTTGCACACTTGCTTTCACTTAATTAAACAAACACTTTCCTTTATCTCTCATGTTTTAACTATCAGCTTGATTAGACTTGGTAATTGCTTATCAATGATTCATTTCAGTATTTGTTCAATTGCTGTCGTAGCCAACAGAGGGAGCAAAGTGCCTCCCTGCACGTCCTGGGTCTGTAGCAGTGCAAGGGTGTATGTCGGAGGAGGTTCAAAGAGTAGTTAATTTATTTGTCAAGCTAAGTGGCACAGTTTGAAAATACAAACCAGCTCTTGGACCTACAAGCTTTCAACATGAAGGTCAAAATGCCCCAAAGGCTTGTCTGGTTTTTTTTTTTCCAGCTGTGTATCTGTTAGTTTGCAAAAGTTACTGGTTACTTCAGACTTCACCTTGTTTGCATACCTGAAATACACTCAGTTATACCTTTCGTGGCTGTCACTGTATGGCTGCAAGTTTTTTTGGTTTCAGGGAGAAGTACAAGCATTCTTTCTCCCACTGATGTTCTGGCTGACAGTAGCTTTATAAGT
>VXBJ01001378.1:45964-57495 GCA_013400055.1 Nycticryphes semicollaris | reverse complement strand
TGTTGGTTGACTGTCGGCTGAACATGAGCCAGCAGTGTGCCCTGGTGTCCAAGAAGGCCAACAGCATCTTGGCCTGTACTAGGAAGAGCATGGTGAGTGAGACTCTGGAGGTGATCGTCCCCCTCTAATTGGCACTGGTGAGGCCCCATCTCAAGTACCGTGTCCAGTTTTGGGCCCCTTACCACAAAAAAGACATTGAGCTCCTGGAGCACGTCCAAAGATGAGGAATGGAGCTGGTGAAGGGTCTCAAACTCAAGGCTTATGAGGAGTGGCTGAGGCAGCTGGGGTTCTTTAGCCTGGAGAAGAGGCTGAAGGGCACACCTTAATGCTTTCTACAGTTACCTGAAAGGAGGTTGTGAAGAGGTGGGGGTTGGTCTCCCAAGAAACAAGTGATTGGACAAGAGGAAATAGCCTCAAGTTGCACCAGGCAAACTTTATATTGGGTTTTAGGAAAAAAATCATCATGGATAGGGTTACTAAACATTGAAACAGGCTTGCCCAGGGAAGTGGTTGAGTCACCATCCCTGGAGGTATGTCAAAGACATGTAGATGTGGTACTTATGGATGCGGTTTAGCGGTGGACTTGGCAGTGTTAGGTTAATGATCGGACTTGATGATCTTAAGGGTCTTTGCCAACCAAAATGATTCTATGGTTCTCTGACCCTTTTTGGAAATAGATACTTTCAACTCTGTACCTTCATTCCAACAATGCTGAGCTTGGTTGGGGGTGAAGGGGAGGGAGGACAAGTACAGTGTGGTGTGATGGAATGGAGCAACACAGAATGCAGATTTGGAGCAATATGTCTGTTGGCTGGGCCACTGCTTGTAAAATGTGCCTGGTTTTTAGGGGTTTGGATGTTTGTTTTGTGGGTTGGGTTTTTTGGGGGTTTTGGTGGGGGGTTGGCTTGTTTTTTTTTTCCCAAAGACTGTAAGATAGATAAATACAGTCTCAGCTGTGAGTTTATTATTCTGTAGCTGCTTTCCTCAGCAGTTAAGAAAATGGGGAAGCAGAAAAAAATAAATTGCATTTGAACCTCTTCATGTTAAACTCATCTTGAGATATTTGGGCAAATCACATACGAGTTAGTTGACAAGTTTTGTTATCTGTAAACAGGCAGCAGTACTTTTTATTGACCTGATGAAGCACTTACAGGTCCATTCTGTCTTCACGGGACTGCAAAATACCACCCTGAAAACAGTATTTTCAATAACTAAAATAAAGCAGTCTGTAGCACGCAGTTAGTTTGTTGGAGAGAATCAGAAGTTGCAAGGTGCCTTAATTTGAGTTGGCTGTTCGCTGAAATATGTGCTCCTTCAGGGTCCTCTTGATTCCTTCCCAGAATAAGATTTGACCTTAGAAGGAAAGTGAAGTTTAAGACATTCATTGTGATTGTCAAATTACTGTAAATCTCTGTAGATGTAACGTTTGATATTTATGTACAGACTTGGACAATGCATTGAGCTGCCTTCAGCGTGAAGATCCGAGTTTAAAAGTGAAGCTAGATCCTGACACAGGACAAGTAAGATGAAATTTCTATTGCTCACTTTATAACCAGGCTTTACTTAAGAACTGTCAAGACCACCCTTTGGTTAGTTCATTTGCATATTGAGATTTTCTTTAATAAAAAGGACTCTCCAGTATAAAGGTCTGTGCATGAAACTAAAATGGAGCCTTGTGCAGTTGTGCTTTATAGAGCAGGAAGCTATCCCGTGATCTGCATATTTTTGACAGTTTTGTATTAAAAATATTTGAATTGCGTAGTCTTTAAGATGAAGTGAAATGACCCTTTTTATAGTGGTCACAAGTAGTGATAATAACCCTCTCACTGAGATGGTATTTACAACAGATGACCTAAAGCAGTCCCGTTTTCTCTCTAGGCTCTTTAGAATTTGAAATATTTCTAAGAGACTGCAAACAGCCTGCAAGCCCTTGCCTAAACAGTTTGTATTAAAACCTGAGTTTTGCACATTTCTCCAGTTCTCTCTTAATTCTCTTCTTAATAGACTATTCTTTGTGGCATGGGGGAACTACACATAGAGATCATTCATGACCGAATCAAACGTGAATATGGAATTGAGACTTACTTGGGACCTCTTCAAATAGCGTACAGAGAAACCATTGTAAACGCTGCCCAAGCTACAGGTAAAATGAGCAGATGGAAGAAACGTCTTGTTTCTGGTCTTGTAGCTTGATTTACTTCAAATGATCTTAGTAACTTGCAGATTCATTTTATGTATTAAGTTGTTGTTTGTGTTTTCCAAATGGTTGTTTTGCTTTTCCCGCCCCGCAGATACGCTGGACAAAACAGTAGGAGATAAGCGGCACTTAGTAACTGCGGAGTTAGAGGTGAGGCCCAGGTTAGGGGAGAGAGCAACGCCGAAACCTGTCATCGAGTACGCTGCCAGTGTCATTGAAGGGCTGCCCAAAGAACTCCAAGGAGCTGTAGAAAACGGAATCGCAAATTCATGCATTCAAGGTAAAGGAAGTGCTATGACGGCTATACGGGCCTAGCACCTCTGTAAGGAGCAATTTCTGTGGGGGGAAGAAGACTCCTTGGTAGCTGGAAGAGTAAAAGCTGGTATGTATTAACGGTAGATGCAAAGGAAAATTCTGAAATTTCCTTAACCACAAGAATTGACAAGCACTCTTCTCCCTACACCAGCAATGGAAGTCAGCAGCATACCTTTGTGGTCTTAAGGGCGATTTCTTCTCAGTCACACTCAGTGTGCTTGGGGATGTTTTGGTATGGTTTAATTTTTTGATCTGGTATAAGAGATAAGGTGTTCACTTGATGACATCACGTAAACCACAGTGGTGTAGCGGAAGGAGGTCGGGAGACCAGCATGTACATGCCACACTTTTATTAGAGTTACTGATTTATTTTGTTACTTTAAAATAGGTTAAATCCATTAAAGTGTACAATAAAAAGCCTTGTCTAATGGAAAGGTGCAGGCTTTCTGAAGAATTTAAAGTCTCCTTCACGTTTGATTAAAAATAGGAAGTATTTAGTAACTTGTGGCTAAGGAAGTCTTCCTTGTAGTAAAATTAGCAGGCAGTGCATTGATAAATGAGAATTACTCTAGAAGCGCCAGCATGAGGTGCTTTCTCCATGTTGCTTGGAAAGCGTCTCTCGTCTCTGGCTGTGGAACGTCTCTCGACTGTGTGCTTTCTTCCTGCTCCTTGAAGGCATTTCAGAACTCCAGCCTAAAATCAGTGCTTCAAAAACAACAACAATAAAAAAGCAGATCTGGCAATGTTCTTTGTAGGAAAAAATCTATGTGTTTTTTCTCACATGAGGTCCAGTCTAATACAGGTTTTGGTCTGGTTGAGAGTCCTGGGTTTGAGGGAGATAACTTAGCTAGGACAAGACGTGGTTCATTGCTCACAGGATTGAGTTAAGCCTGCAGCAGTTTTGGTAGCGTCAGGCTTTGATGTGATCACATTGTGTTGAAAAGGAAGGTAGAGGAGATATTCTGGGTCCTGGTTAAACAAGAGTTTTCAAGTTTTCACTGCTTTTTCAAATGAGGTCTTGTTTCAATAGACATACTTTAGATACTGTAACGTATTAAAAACAACATCATTTTGGGGAACAGTTGTATGTATGAGCACACTCGGACACTTCTGTCTTTGAAAATTATCTGTGTTTTTGATAAAGTGTTACTGCCAGATGAGTTAAGGCTAGCTAATAAAATCACAAAATGAGGAACAAAATGAGTCACACCTTTGCAGGCAGGAAGAAGGGGAGGGGAAAGAGTAAAAAGTGAGAAGTTCCACATTAATCCTGAAACTCTTTTGCATGTGTCTTAATGTTCTGAAAAACAAATGTGCTTTTTTTTTCTCTTCTTTTTTTTTTTTTTTAAATTTTTTAAGGACCCTTGCTTGGATTCCCAGTTCAGGATATAGATGTGACAGTACAATCACTGACGGTGCATCCTGACACCTCCCATACAATGATATCAGCCTGTGTCTCCCGTTGCATACAAAAGGTAGAGTGAAACCATAAGCTGCTGCAGACCACAGCAGCATGATACACCACTAGGAAAACATACGTGTATTGATACACATTAATCAGTTAATTGTTCTTCTCCAGTAAAAGAACAGAGTTTTCCCCCGTTGATGAGGACTTAATACCTTTTGGGAGTTGAGAATTTGTGAGGTGGTGTTGGCTTGAGTTATAGAAGTATTTACTACATCAGTGTTCAAAAACAACCCAAACAAACCAAAAAAAAGGTCAATGTAACTGCCCTGCCCTTCCCTTCCATGTAGGCTTTGAAAAAAGCTGGTATACAAATACTGGAGCCCTTGATGAACCTGGAGATCACAGTAAGTGAAGAGCATCTCAGTGCAGCACTGGCAGACCTCGCACAGCGGAGAGGCAGTATTCAAGAAATCCAGAGTCGTCAAGATAACAGAGTTGTGGTTGCTGCTGTCCCACTAGCAGAAATGATGGTATGTGATTAACTTATTAATGGTAAAAATATAATCTTTTTTTTTTTTTCATTATTTGCTGAAAAATATTCAGGCTTCAGTTCACTTCTCATGTTGTTATGGATGAATAAACATGCAATGGATTAGTACTTACTTTATTTTAGTGACTGAAGGTCTGAAGCAAGTGCCCACAAATCTAGGGGGCACTGGTAGCGCTTTTGTGCCTGATTCAGATGGTTAAACCAGCAAGTTTTCAACTGTGAGACAGAAAAGTAGTAAATACTACTGAAACAGGTTTCACAGAGAACAGTTTTTTAAGAAGTGTATTATTAGGTTGACTTATGCATGTAGTCCACTTTTAATACAGTAATATTAAATATTATTACAGTAATAATAAGGTTAGTATGTTGCCATCTACTTCTGACTCTCTCTGCCTTTTTGTGACCTAAGCAGCTGATCTGCCTTTTGTCCTAACTTGAGTGTCCCGTGTTCTCCGTTTGTCCAGGGCTACTCAACTGTTTTGCGTTCTCTAACATCAGGCTCAGCAACTTTCACTTTGGAGCTTGCCAGCTATCAAGCCCTGAACAGTCAAGAGCAAAGTGCACTGCTTCAGAGGAGGATGGGGCTGGTGTGATTGCTTTATTCTGGAGAACAATAAAGATATTTTCTATCCTCCCTGTTAAATATTTCCAGGATCCTGTTTGTGTACACCAGTACGTTCTTCTGGGACCAACTGGTTGCGGTAAATGATGAATTAGCAGCTGTATGAGCAGCTGGTGCTTTTACCTGTCTACGGGAAGGTTCGAGAGATTGTGTTCTTCTGGCAAAGCCTGCTAATTACAAAGCAGCTGAATCAGAGATGCAACCACAATTTACAGCTTGTGGAAATCTTACTGTATGGGTCTGGGCAATGAGAACTGATGTAAATCCTCTTCGTAGAAGCGAGCACCGCGGGCACCTTAATGTGCCATTAGCAGTTTCTCTGCTTTAGTAAGCAAAGTTTGTGGAGTTTATGTCTGTAGAGGAAACAACTTCCATGGTTCTGGCAGCCTCTATCTTGATTTGGTTTCATCGGAATAGCAAAACACAGTTAAAAAGTATTTTAACTGGGACAACTGTAAACATTACTTCCTGTACTGTTAGAAACCAAGTTGAACCAGAGTTCAGGACCGGCGGTAACTTCTACCCAAGTTTGTTTGAGCAGCTAAGCAGAATGGATGCTTCTGCAATTTGATTGTGATCTGTGCAAAAACTACAACAAAGGCAGAGTTCTCCCAGGACAGCGATCCCTGCCCACTACCTGGGAATGGTTCCCACTTGCTGTGTGTTACAAGTCAGTTCCGAGTTGTGATTAGTTTACATAGAAAAGTAACAAATTATGTGATACAATGAAATAAAAGACTGCTCTTTATTTAAACAGTGTCTTTTTTATTATTATTTTTCTTTAACTTCAGAATGTGACAAAACTGGAATTGGTAACTAGTTTCAAGTTTCAGTATTCCAGTGAAGAATCCCCATTTCTAAAGACATCATTTTTACTCCAAGAAGAATGTCAAATACCTTTATTTTAAAAGTGAAAGTTTTAAGTCTTGGTTCAGACTGCAGGTACATAGATTCGTACCCCAGAGGCACTTCAGGTTGCTGAGTAGAAATCTCTGCAGCAGTTACTGCACTCTTGCTTCGTGGGCGCAGTATCCAACAAACACAGGTTCAGCTGCTATGCCACGGCTGTGAAAATAAAATGAAATGTCCATAATTATAATTCAGCACATGGCAGGTTATATAAGGCAGGAAGAGAAATACTAGCACTCTATTTTAATCTTTGTGTCAACAAAACTACTTCCAAGAAATAACAGATTAGGGAGTAGAAGAGGTCCTTATTCTACAGTCAATTGTACTTCAGTTAAGTACAGTTCTTGTTTCAGTAAGATGTACCAGAATGTTGAAAAGCTTAAGTTCAGGGTTTAATTGTCATGATGTTCTGCAAAATCTATTGCTTTTATTAAAAAGGTATCATAAGAATATGAAAATATGACTCAGTTGACGTTTGCACTCTCTCCCCTGCCTCCCCCAAACGTTTCCTTCACACGCAGATTTATGTAATTTTTACTCATTTTTTGGGGGAGCCAGTTTCACTAAATAGGACTTTTTCTACTCTAACATAAATTATTCTCATGTGGCTTTAAAAGCAAACAAAACCAAACCCTTTAGCTTATGGTGCACTAGGATAGTGTAAAAAGATATTTCAGAGTTGAAGTAGTTGTAGTCAAAATTCTGCTTCTTCGGTATTTAAGAGCTAGATGGTACAGCTACAGTGATTTGTAGGATAAAACACAATGGTATTTAAATTTAAACTTAAAAGCTGTAGTGGAAGAACCTGAATAATGAAATAGCTGAGGTGAACTATTGCTTGCCCCTACGAGATCTGCTCTTAGTAAAAGACAGGGTTTGTTGTCTGTGTCCCTGGAATATATGCCCACCTTTTTGTTTCCCCTTCTGCCTTTGCTGTTCCTCTGCAATTAGGAAGCTGAGTTTAGATCTGAACAGCAGCTACTGCTTTCAGGGTCCTATTACAAGAGCAGTGGCCCTGCCCTTCAGTAAGTGGAGCTACTGTTACTCACCGGTGACCCTGCCCTAGCTGTTGCAGAGTTCTGCCTTCCCTTTCCCTCACTCCCGGGTACCCAGCTGCAGAGCAAGCCAGAGCTCTTTGTTCTACTTGGAAAGGCTCTTTGGCCTCCTACGGCTGCCGCAGTCTGTATATACCATGTCTAAAATGTTAGCAGGGACACAGACCTTTGCCCACACTCTAAGAGTTTACAACAGCCTGACAGATCAAATCAGCTCTTTAGAGCTCACATGATGCTAAGGAAGCTCCGTGAACAGAACTGCAGCTCCAAGAACGTTCATTTCATGAGCTGGAAGGGAATGGGTTCTCTCATGTCTTTTTGGTTCAAAGCCTGTATAAAAGGAATCAACTCTCAGGAGAACACGTCCTTTTATTAAGGTAGTCTGTTCATAACTGGAACTGTTCACCAGAAGTTCATGTGCCAGCACAGCAGTGTTAGCACCGGAAAGCAGTTTAACAGAGAAGTGCGCAGCAAGTACAAGGGGTAGGCCTGAGTCTGCCCCTGTGTTCTGCGTCGCTCGTGCAAGCGCTCTCAGAGCAGCTGCAGTTTATCTGGATCAGCTCCCTGCGCAGCGTTACAAGTGCCAGTGCTAAGGAAGAAGATGGAGACACGGCAATAGCCAACCAGTTCCAGGAATAGCATGGCTTAGTTCACTGTAAAACCCTAATCCTAGAGGTACAGCCACTGGACACTTCACGGTCTCCTCTGAGCCCCAGCAAGAGATGCACCACCCCATTACATGATAAGACATTAGTTTTTAAAGCCCTTTAATAATGTTTTTAACTTGTATTTATTATCTCTCCTTTAATATACTTATTTTTTTCTCATGACTGAGGGAGCTAACACAATTTACATATAGCTGTTTTCCTATGGCATTATTTTAAATCAGCTTGAAATAAAAACAAACCAGTCAAAATCTGAGTCTTCCGGTCACTCAGAACTTGATTAATTAAAGAGGTACTTTACACTGTAAGCTAAAAGTCAGTGATTCCAAGAGATAATCATGCTAAGACATCTACGGAGTGCTCAACTGCTGACTCTAACTGCCATTGTATGTTAATCTGTAAAAGCTGATTTGTGTCTACCTCAAAATACTTCTTTGCACTGTTGGGATTTTCAATGACTTGTCATGAACTTTTGTAAAGAAATTAAGTGGTGTGTTGCATTCTTGCTGCAGTCCAGTTCAGCAGCAGCATCTGGAAAATCCTAAAAGGCTCTCTGACTGTATACGTTCAAAAGTGGCAGCAACTTGCACTTAAGACCTAGAAACCACTCATTTCTATGACTGAATACACAAACACAGCACTAACAACAATAAACCAGTATTTATTCTAGATACTTTTCAGGAAATAACTGCAGATAAGATTATGTTACAAACTGACTTTGTTTACAGTAGTCATAAATTAATTAACATTTATCAGGGATTCCTGACCCACGCCTTTCAGTGCCTCCACTAAAGCAATGCCTGAAAGAGTAGTTTGCTCAAGCTCACTGCTCATGCAAATAGCTCCACTTGATTGCCTGCTGTAGGGCTGTAAGTATTATTTATAACAAGTAATTAACAGCAGATTAAATAATTAACAGACTTTTTCTAAAAATCTGTTTTTTCTCCTGTCTGTGTACTCCTCCCACAGACCCTCTAACACCATTTTTGTCTGAAGTAAGTCAATCACATTGTTGGTTTTTCCTTTAGAGGAAAGAAAGGCATAGATGAGTTCTAGTGTTTCACTGAGGAAAGTTAATGAGTTCTGAAAGTTTTAATTGCAGAACTGTCTAGAACTCCTGTCTTAGTGTAGCTGTTCTTCCTCTTCTGTGGATACAAAACCACATGGGATGGATGACATGTATGCAGTCAAATTAGGTTGCTGCTGGCTCTCCTCCCTCCAGTTCCAGGCCTGCACTTGAGCTCCACTGGGTGTAAGGCAGGAGAACCAGGCTCTGCTACAGCTACTAATCTTACCGGAGCATACGGCATCGGTGATTAGTCAGTCTCTCGTAGGCATCCTGCAAGTCGGTCACATTCCTGCTGCTCCAGAGTCTCTCCCCTACGGCACTTGCTCGAGGCCTGTAAAGATAACACCGAGTTTTAGACTAGGTACACTCTATAACCAGGATGGATCAAAGCTTTCAATTATCAGGTTTTATATATCCAGAAGTGTAAGTTTTTGTTGCAGCTCAGGCTTGACAGAGACCACTGTAACCACTAACACAACCTTCTGTTGGATTAGTTAACACTTCATGTAGTTGTCTTTCCAAAAATCTAAAGATAAGGCAGTTCATACCATAATCTTGGTGTGAGGTTAGTTGCATCCACAAATTCCCCCCACAGGCAGGCTTCTCCACCGATTAAAAGCTTTTTCTGTTTTTCAGATCCTGAAATCAAAGCAGAAAGTTAGAATTTCTGTTTGCCCAGAAGATGGGCAGGTATCAACAATGATGTTGAGTTCATGTTCAACAAAAAATTTCAGTAACTTAACGTTTTGGTAGCCTTGCTACTGAATGTGAGAACCACCAGACCATTTGCCCAGAAAACCCATTTCCCTTCCCTGTCAGAAAGGATTTTGCCTTTTATCCCCTGAACGACACTCCTCAGCATTCTGACATTCTTCAGAGATTCCAGCCCCAGTTGAAACTGTTCATTCTATCACAGAGAACATTCCTTGAGGAAGCTATGAAGTCAGGCGTTCTCCCTGGGCAGTTCTGAGAGCTACACTGCACAAAATGAAAGCCCTGGGGAAAGAGTAAGGTGTTTGTATCAACGGCAGCCAGAGAGAGAAAACATCTTTTGTCTAGAACAGTCTAATGCTCTAGAAGCTTGCCAGCATGTGAATTCCATGTCTATCTGCCAACAGCCATTTTGCACAACTATGGTCCTACTGCATGACGCATCTGCCCACCTAGACCAGCATCCTCTCTCACACAAGCAGCAGTGCCAGATGCTTGAAGAAGGTTAACACTTTTCCCTGTGAGAAGTGGGAAGTTGTATACTTATCTGAGAATTTTCCAGAGTTCTCTAGCAGACATTAAAGTCCTTTGATTGCAGCCTATGTGATCATAGTGACTGTGTGTCTAGTCTAAATAGCCTTATTCTTTCCATTTACACCTTAATATGACTCAAAGATGTTCATGCACAAAACATGCATATAAGAAAAGTAACAAACCAGAGAATTTAAGGGGTTCAACTTTGTAGTACTTCTTCCAGTCTTGCCCATAGCTAATGTAGTCCAAATACCAGGGAGCCGCCAGGATAGCAGTGAACCCAGCTCCAGTGACACTGCTCAGTTCATCAGCATAGTTGTTTCCCATCCACACCTGAACTACAGTGTCTGGTTTCAGCTAAAAGGAGAAAAAAAAGAAACAAAACTGCAATACATTAAGGACAACCTTAATTGCTGTTACCAGGAAAAAGGATGATGGATTTCAGAACTGGGTATTGAGTTTTGAAGAGGACAGTTTTGGAAGATACCTTCTGTCACTTCTGCCTTCCCCACACTCTGAGGCTGATAAGCTCCTTGTTGGTTTTAAACAGAGCTCGAACTGGAATCAAGACTAGGTTATACTACAAATAGTTAATGCCCACACCCACGGACACTCAGCAGACTTGCTTTAACTCTTAAGAGACATAATCACATCTACTTCATAGTCTACTATAGCATTCCACATTATTCTGCTGCTTCGTGAGAGTATCTTATTTATTTTTCCATCTTACCTGCGCTTTGTTATCAAACACTTCTTGCCAGACCATATATCCTTTGTTATAGGAGGAAACAATGTCCAAAATCCTAAAATTCAGAAACAAGATCATGTTTGTGAACTTAAATGAGGTCAGTACAGGCACACTGTTTTCTACCCAAGGCACATCAGACATTTCCCAGCACTGCACAGTGGACCAAGAAAAGAAATTTTTTCTCTGAGGCCTTTGGTGCTCTGCCTCAAAGAGGATGTTCTCCCATGTACAAGGATATGTACATGTGGTAACACAAACTCATGTTCAGAACTACCAGTAACTCATACAGGTGTCTAAACCCATGCTTTTTAAGAATAAGAGAAATAAATGGCTGCAAAAACCTTACTATCCTTCCTCCCCACCCTGAGTGTTGACATTACAGCAGATACCTTAGTCTAAGATACCCAGTACATCCAGAGTGTGTGTAGAACTAGCCTATACGCCCTTGTTGTGTCCCATAATTTAAAACTGTGAACTTCACATGAAGTTTGTTAAAATAAAAGAAAGTGGGCAGTCCCCCCACACATGCCAATTTTTGAAAACAATATATGCTAGCCTAAATCACCTTCAGTATCTGCACCTCAGCATCACCCTCAGACAGTGGCTGTGAAAAGCTGAGCAGGAATTAGAATACCAACGTACTTCTGAATATAGTAAGATTCCAGTTTAGCATAGTCAATGCCAAATCCTTGCTTCTTCATGAACTCTCTCACTTCAGGGTTAGATTTCCTTAATAATAACAACAAAA
>VXBJ01001378.1:8936-32887 GCA_013400055.1 Nycticryphes semicollaris | reverse complement strand
CTGCGCCCCCCCGCCCCGCCGCCGCTCACCTGCGGAAGGCGTCCTGCAGCAGACCGCAGTCCGGCCCCGCCGTGGAGCCGGCGCCGTGCACCAGCTGGAAGCGGCCGGGGGCAAGCTGCAGCTGGCGGGGGGACGTGCGGAGCCACTGCGGCAGGGGCCATAGCGAGTCTTCACGGACGGTCCCCGAGACCGGCTCCCACTCCGCCAGCTCCCGTGTGGTCTCAGGCTCGGTCAGCGGGACGCCGTGGCGAAGGCTGGTGCTCACCAGCACGGCGGGCACTAGGAACAGCCCCAGCAGCAGCCCAGCCAGTCCCATGGCTCTGCCCATAGCACGGCGGCTACCACAGCCCGCCGCGACCCGCTCGAAGGGTGGTTCCCCTCTGCCGCCGCCGTCACGGGACCGAGGTGGGGCGGGCCTCTCCGCCCTCCTGCTGGCGGCGCCGCTTCCGCAATGGCCCATCACCGGCACCGGTGGCTGCGCGGCCCTAGCAAGCACCTCACCGGCGCGGTGGGCCGCTGCTCCTGGGACGGGGGGATGGCCTTGCCATGGTGGGAGGCCGCTTCTCAGTCCTCGAGGGTGGGGGAGACGGCCCCGCAGGAGCAGGGGGCCGCTTGTTGCTCCCCCTGAAGGGGAGGGTTTCCGCCGTCCGCGGATGGGCCCGCGCCTGAAGCCGCTCGAAGGGGTAACGAGGGACCGTTTGCTGGGGGCGAAATTCTGAGCGTTTCCAAGTTCTGTGGGGACAGGCCTTGGTGCGGGTTACGTTTTTGCACAGGGAAAGCTATCACATCTGTTGCACTATTGCAAAACAATTGAAACAGAAACGTACTTTCTAAGAGGCTTTTCTGTGGATTGTGTTGCAAGCTAAACTGTGAATAAGCAGAAGTCTTGAGTTGCAGTGAAGTATTTCAGGATTCAAACCAAACAAACTAAAGTGTTTTGACAGATCCCAACAATTTTCCAAAGTTTGACCTGAGCAGTGCTCAGAAGGCAAATCCAGTGTTTTGAAAGCTGGAAATCACAATGGGGAAGAATTCAGGTTTTAAGCCACCACTAACTGAACGATCAGTGGAAATGCTGATGTGTCATGGCTGTTGCTTTGGCTGATCACAGAATGGCAGGGGCAGGAAGGGACCTTTGGAGATCATCTAGTCCAACCCCCTGCCAAAGCAGGTTCAGCTAGAGCAGGTTGCACAGGATCGTGTCCAGGCGGGTTTTGAATGTCTCCGGAGAAGAACACATCATCTCTGGGCAGCCTGTTGATAGACCAGTTAAACCCACAGTGATGAGGAAGCCAACACCTGTGTGCTGTCACTGCAGCTGAGCAACCAGTCAGCATTGTTCCCTCGGCCATCTTCCTTGTGTGGATGGTTAACTCCACAGTCATGTGCTGAGTGTTATGAAATAGACTCTTCAGTTTAAAAAAAGAAGAGTGTCTCCATAACCAAGGTTACATCTGTTTGCAAAGAAGACAGATATCTTGCTATAGAATTACTAAGAAGCAAACCCCATCTTCTTCAGTAGGGTGTCTTCTCCTCTTTCAGCCTATGTCACTTTGCAAGTCTGGAGGAGAAGCTCTCCCTACTCCTAGGAGGGGTCCCTAGGAGACGCTGGTATGTCACCCACGCAATGAATCACTGCAGGGCCAGGCTGCACAGCAGCTTACCAGGAGGTGAGTCCTGGCTGCCAACTGTCCCCAGTGCTGCTACTGGTCACACAATCAGATTTGTATGATCACACACTCAGTTGGTCTGGGGAGCTGATCTAATCTCACCCCACTCAAAAAAACCCCAATGGCACACTGGAAAAGAGGGAATAAACAGATGGATGAGGGGAAGGTTGGGACTATGCCAGGCCTATGAACTGCACCTGAAGGAAATGAATCACAAAACATCCTGGGTTGTTTTGTGGTTCAGTGTGTCCAGTCGTGCAATCGGAGCATGAAGTGACACCTCCCACTAGACTAGAATGATCAAAGCCCTATCCAGCTTGGCCTTGAACACCTCCAGGGATGTTGAGGACTTCAGAGCTGGACACTGTACTCCAGGTGGGGTCTCATGAGAGCAGAGCAGAGGGGTAGATTGTTGCCCGGTATGACTGACTCTTCAACTGTGCTGACTCAACTGTTTCTGTTGCCTACCTCTGTTCAACTTTTTAGGCCAACTTAGAAAATCTGGATTATTTGATAGGTTTCTTTGGCACAACTGAAAGATCAGTAAACTGTGTTGGGGAAGTTGAGGGCAAAGATGAATAGCTGAAGTTGCTGGAGGGCTATACGATCCTAAACTAAGTCTGCTGTTTACAGGAAAGTGTTAGGCAGCCTGGTCATCCCAGAGGGCTGGTGGCCATAGACATAATGACCATTTTTGATTTCAGTTCTGGTTTCAGGAGGTGTAGCTTCCATAGAGCAAGGTTGTTGTATACCAATTAAGTGTGTCTATTTATTAGTCATTTAATAAGTATTCACCTATTTATTATCATCACTCTAAATAAGTATTCTGTGTGCAGAAAGCTAACTAAATAAATTTTGTGTATTTTTTTTCTTCTCTGGGTAGATTTTCTGATGATATATAAAGCCCTCTGCCACATGAACAACAAACCCTGGTGTCAGTGATGGAAACATGTCTATGTGCACTGGCAGAACAAATAGTTCCTCATGTTTTCAGGAGAGAGCAGGACTCCAACAGCTATTTTATGTGGTGTGTTATTCCCTGTTAATTTGTGGGGAGGAGGAAATATTTAATTCTTGAGTAACTTTTCTGTCTTGCAGAATTACTATTTGTCTCTAACTTGCCTTTTGTAGAGAATCAGATGTTGGCAGTGGTGGAGAGAGGCAGGATGAGACATAGTAAATGGAATAAATGTGGATGATGCAGGAGTCTGGGAAGGAAGAATCTTTTGCAGCTCTCTGTAGAAATAAGGAAATGGGGCCATAACAGTGGGGAACAGTGGTTTTGACAATGGAAGTAGATTTCAGGTAGGAGATACACCTTATTTTAGATACTCACTACAGTGTTAAAGAAGTGTTACAACGTGGGGGAGAACAGTTCTATTTTGTTTAGTTTTCTGTTTCAAATTATTAAGTAGCCTGACACATCAATTGATAGCTAAGACTTTAATGATAACATTTATGGTTATGCTTCCAGANGGAACTTGTAGGACAAAAGGTAGTTACACCACTGAGATGAGCAAGCTCCAGGAGCCCTGCTCTAAAGGCCGTGATGACTGCGTCCTCAAGATAAAGACAGTCCTTAAGGTAAGTTTGCTGAAGAGACAGTATATCGCTGACCAATCAGATGCAGCCGTGCGAACAGTGTATGAACAAAGGGACTGGTCTGTTTAAAATGCAGTTAATGTAAGCATATAAAAAGGAATGATTGTGCACAATAAACTGACATTCGGACATTCTGACATTCTGTTTGCATCCAGCCGTGTCCCGTCTCTCAATCGCGACATGGCCGTACAGAAATAGAGACTTTCTCAGAAGGAAGAACCCGGGAACTGAATCACCTAGCCTTGTCTTAGCATGAGTCTGAACAAGGGAAGGAAGATGACTGCTACGAAGCTGCAAATGTTAATTTTTTCAGCTACGATAAGAAGGTGCAATATTCTTACCCGATGTATCATACTCCATATGCCACTGAGATGTTTACCCCCAACCAGCCCCCAGTGCTAGCTAGTGCTCTAGGTTACCATACATTCAGGTAAGACCCTTTCTAGCATATCAATCCGTGTTGTTGAAATCAATCCTTTAAATCTACAAAATTTATTATATACCAAACTTAAAATTCTTCTCCCAACTCTCCCTGGCCTACGCCCCTGGCCAGAAGGAGCAGGGAGAACCCCTGACGCCGAGACACAGCCCAGCCCGCTTTGGCCTCTAAGGCGGCAGTGGCCATTGCTTTGAGGCTTAAAGACTTCCAGGAGCAGCTGAGCCCTAGGAGAGTGCCCAGCTCCTCTGACCAGTGTACTCCGTGAGGTTTTCTACAGCTTGCGGCCCAGGAAGGCTTTGGTGCTCAGCACTAATTTTGCTACAAAACAGAAATAATTTTATTTGTCTAGAGGTTGTCGGTCCCATCCTTGATTTGTTTTGCGCCGCATCTTGTCCCGGAGGTGAGCGTTGGCTAGAGGGAGCCCTGCAGAATCGTGCCCGAGTAGTTGCCCTGTAGAGGGTGGAAGAAGGCAGAGGATTACACTGAGCTAGAGGGCAAAGACAACCTGTCCCTCGCCCAGCCCTGGCCCATACTGCTGCAACGGCAGTTCTCCCACAGCCCCTGTCCTGGGCCCGCCGCCCAGCTGTCCCTGTGCACACAGGACCAGAGGCCCAGCCCCGTTTCAGGCCAGGCTGTGCCAGGAGTTCTGCTCACCTTGAAGGAGAACAAAATATACAGCCCTGCTGCTGCCAGACACGCAGTCTCCTCCCTTGGTGGCCTGGGATCTGCAGTGTGCTGTCCCCTGTCCTGTCCTCGCCACCTCTGCCCCTGTCTGTCGTTCCCTAGTGCTAGGGGCCCAGCCTGTGCTCTTGTTTCTATGCTGTACCTGCTCCTTGGCCTTGCTGAGCTCTTCCTTGAAGAAAGCCAGCTCCACCTTGCAAACAACCAGCTCCTCTTCGCGCGCAGCCAGAGCTCGCTTGCTGTCCTGGTATAGCTGCTGCCAGTGTTGGGCTTGGCTGCTCAGCTCCTGCAGCCTCTTCTGGAGGGCTTGGGCCTGCGGGTGGCAGAGAGAGGCAGTGGGAGAGATGCGGGCGGAGCACAGCCCGACAGTGTCCTGGGGGAAGGCTTGGGAGGTGCTTACCTCCTGTTTGCTCTGCTCCTGGGATCGCTGCAGCTTTCTCAGCTGCCAGTAGAACTGCTGCCTCTCCTCCTTGTAGGCAAGGATCTTCTCCTCCTGCTCGGCTTTGTCTTGCTGGGCTTGGGCCAGCTCTGCCTGCAGGGTGGGCATGTCCTGCACCTGCGTGGAAAGGTGTGGGNGTTTATACCTCTAATTTATAGGACAATCTGGGGAAGCAATGAGAGTATTTCTCAATGTCAGTGTGCTCCAGAATCAACTCAAAGTCTTGGATGTGGTAATCTATCATGCTTTATCCTTAGCCTGTTCTATAAGATTGACGTTGTGCTCCTGAGAGGAATGGATTTTGATCCTCTTATTGCAGACTTTTTGCTTAGATTGTAAACTGTGTGGAATTGTGGGACGAGGCCTGAAGAGCAGAACCCCAAGCACTGCTCAGTTGGTGTGGGGGGACGTGCTGGAACTTGTAGGACAAAAGGTAGTTACACCACTGAGATGAGCAAGCTCCAGGAGCCCTGCTCTAAAGGCCGTGATGACTGCGTCCTCAAGATAAAGACAGTCCTTAAGGTAAGTTTGCTGAAGAGACAGTATATCGCTGACCAATCAGATGCAGCCGTGCGAACAGTGTATGAACAAAGGGACTGGTCTGTTTAAAATGCAGTTAATGTAAGCATATAAAAAGGAATGATTGCACACAATAAACTGACATTCTGATGTTCTGCTTGCATTAAGCTGTGTCCTGTCTCTCAGTCGTGGCATGGAATAGGAATTTACTCTTAAACGTACTCCTGTAAAGACTTACACAACTTTATGGCTTATACATACCTAACAAATAAGGACTAGATGTACTATTTTGCATTTTTGTGGAAATTTTTAAAAACTCAAACCTGCAAACAGGAATCTCTATTCAGGTAAGGGACCTACTTCCCTCCTCCCCATATCAGAGATGGCTCATCTGTTCACTAAGGTAAAAGTTAAGTGTCAATTAATTGTAGTCTAACCTGGTTTTCTGGGCAGTCTGAAGATGGGGAAAAAAATGCCACAGTAAAACATGGTATGAATATAGCTGAGCTTGACTTCTACAACAGAATTGTACAGATTCCTTCACACACACATAAATAGGAGAAAAAGCTGAAGCAGCTTTGTTTGTACATTAAGGAATCTCAAAGGTTGATATGTCTAACCACAATGGTGGAATAGGGCTGGACAGTGGTATTTTTTATGGGAGGAAGTGGTGAATGTGACTCTCAGTTCTCCCAGTTCTGCTGTGGCTACAGCAGTCACTTCAAAGTGACTGGAGATCTCTCTGCAGTGTTTCCAGGTGTGCAGAGAAATGTACGCATGTAGTGTAGTCTCTGCAGCTGAATCCCCTTCTTGCTTGAGAAATAACAAAGCAGCAGATCAGAAATAGCGACTTATTATCACCAAGCAATATCCTGTGGCCACTGTAGTCTGGTCAACACATGGGGATGTTAATGCCCAGTAAGCTCAGGCGTGATTGACACCAGACTGGAAATTCCACATTAGTGTCTCTTGTAGACATTTTTAGAGTATGTTAAAGGCCCATCCATTAATTTTTGGAAATAGATTTATCACAGTTAGCAAGAATTGTGACTGTCCCTTTATTTGGAAACCAGGTGATATTTTATTTGCTGCATTTCCAAGCTAAGCTAAATTCCCAAGTTAACTGAAACTGACTTAAATGAAAAGTAAATGTTTTCAGCATGGCTGTAAGCAGTTCAGCTCAGGCACTACATGACTAGGGGAACATAGACTTTAAGTGTGAGTAATACATATCTTTTGCAGATGAGCCTGAATCTTTACATGCAGTAGCTTACTCTCTAGATGAATGGCATAGGGCGCCTCATCTGAAGAGCTTGCCTACAAGGAGGTGTTGTGACTAAGATGGGATGATGATTTCATACTACAAGTAGGTGCTTTCATTAATTAAAAAAAAAAAGAAAAATCCTATACGGGAAGGTGGTGAAGATTCTGCAGTTGGGAAATGGAATAAACTTGTAGTGAGGAGTCATCTGTTGCACTGTAAACTCGTAAACTAGCTTATACATGGTCTTCTGTGTGGTGTTTTATGTCCAGATTTTTCCAGACCTATCTTCTCTTTTATCTTGGCCACGTTGCACAGATTTAATTTTAATGACACCTTTTATATGTCAGGGGTATCCAGACACCTATTGGACCTAGAAGGCTGGAAACACTCAACACCCTAGAAATCTTATGTGNCAGTGTGCTCCAGAATCAACTCAAAGTCTTGGATGTGGTAATCTATCATGCTTTATCCTTAGCCTGTTCTATAAGATTGACGTTGTGCTCCTGAGAGGAATGGATTTTGATCCTCTTATTGCAGACTTTTTGCTTAGATTGTAAACTGTGTGGAATTGTGGGACGAGGCCTGAAGAGCAGAACCCCAAGCACTGCTCAGTTGGTGTGGGGGGACGTGCTGGAACTTGTAGGACAAAAGGTAGTTACACCACTGAGATGAGCAAGCTCCAGGAGCCCTGCTCTAAAGGCCGTGATGACTGCGTCCTCAAGATAAAGACAGTCCTTAAGGTAAGTTTGCTGAAGAGACAGTATATCGCTGACCAATCAGATGCAGCCGTGCGAACAGTGTATGAACAAAGGGACTGGTCTGTTTAAAATGCAGTTAATGTAAGCATATAAAAAGGAATGATTGCACACAATAAACTGACATTCTGATGTTCTGCTTGCATTAAGCTGTGTCCTGTCTCTCAGTCGTGGCATGGAATAGGAATTTACTCTTAAACGTACTCCTGTAAAGACTTACACAACTTTATGGCTTATACATACCTAACAAATAAGGACTAGATGTACTATTTTGCATTTTTGTGGAAATTTTTAAAAACTCAAACCTGCAAACAGGAATCTCTATTCAGGTAAGGGACCTACTTCCCTCCTCCCCATATCAGAGATGGCTCATCTGTTCACTAAGGTAAAAGTTAAGTGTCAATTAATTGTAGTCTAACCTGGTTTTCTGGGCAGTCTGAAGATGGGGAAAAAAATGCCACAGTAAAACATGGTATGAATATAGCTGAGCTTGACTTCTACAACAGAATTGTACAGATTCCTTCACACACACATAAATAGGAGAAAAAGCTGAAGCAGCTTTGTTTGTACATTAAGGAATCTCAAAGGTTGATATGTCTAACCACAATGGTGGAATAGGGCTGGACAGTGGTATTTTTTATGGGAGGAAGTGGTGAATGTGACTCTCAGTTCTCCCAGTTCTGCTGTGGCTACAGCAGTCACTTCAAAGTGACTGGAGATCTCTCTGCAGTGTTTCCAGGTGTGCAGAGAAATGTACGCATGTAGTGTAGTCTCTGCAGCTGAATCCCCTTCTTGCTTGAGAAATAACAAAGCAGCAGATCAGAAATAGCGACTTATTATCACCAAGCAATATCCTGTGGCCACTGTAGTCTGGTCAACACATGGGGATGTTAATGCCCAGTAAGCTCAGGCGTGATTGACACCAGACTGGAAATTCCACATTAGTGTCTCTTGTAGACATTTTTAGAGTATGTTAAAGGCCCATCCATTAATTTTTGGAAATAGATTTATCACAGTTAGCAAGAATTGTGACTGTCCCTTTATTTGGAAACCAGGTGATATTTTATTTGCTGCATTTCCAAGCTAAGCTAAATTCCCAAGTTAACTGAAACTGACTTAAATGAAAAGTAAATGTTTTCAGCATGGCTGTAAGCAGTTCAGCTCAGGCACTACATGACTAGGGGAACATAGACTTTAAGTGTGAGTAATACATATCTTTTGCAGATGAGCCTGAATCTTTACATGCAGTAGCTTACTCTCTAGATGAATGGCATAGGGCGCCTCATCTGAAGAGCTTGCCTACAAGGAGGTGTTGTGACTAAGATGGGATGATGATTTCATACTACAAGTAGGTGCTTACATTAATTAAAAAAAAAAAGAAAAATCCTATACGGGAAGGTGGTGAAGATTCTGCAGTTGGGAAATGGAATAAACTTGTAGTGAGGAGTCATCTGTTGCACTGTAAACTCGTAAACTAGCTTATACATGGTCTTCTGTGTGGTGTTTTATGTCCAGATTTTTCCAGACCTATCTTCTCTTTTATCTTGGCCACGTTGCACAGATTTAATTTTAATGACACCTTTTATATGTCAGGGGTATCCAGACACCTATTGGACCTAGAAGGCTGGAAACACTCAACACCCTAGAAATCTTATGTGTCACAAGGTAATTGAATTATGGGCTTAGGGCTGACAGACTTCTAGTATGTTTGTTGGCTGAGGAGAATTTCAAGATGCAGAAAGATTATACAGGAGCTGTGTGTGAGCTACACACCAGGAATGCTGGTACTGATGTTGACATACATAAGTAATTAGGAATGAGAACTAACCAAAACAGGTTGTTTAACTGATGTAACATGAAGAAAATGCACAGGCCAAAATGGCTTTAAACAATAGCAAGGACGGTTTGTAAATGGATGTGCATGCCAGACACATGGTTAGTATAGGAACCAACTACAAAGCAAACTTTGGACACAGTGTATATAATATAAGTGTATTGTTTTGTAAAGGGAATTGTGGTTTAGGCTGCCACCCTCACTGTTATTGTTTGATTAGTATTTCAGTGTCTGCTATGTTGTTTGGATACAAGAAAATCGGAATTATTCTGGTACTGAGTCAAGCCTGTGGCTTCAGTACTTAAGCCCCTAGAAGGGACTTAATGTTGGGAGAAAGGACCAGCATATGCCAGATGCAGAAACATTCTAGTCTACTGGCAGGCTATAAAACTTTTTGCTGTATGGTCTTTTGCTGATTTGTCTTTGTGCTTCACAGCAGTCTGGGAATTCTGAGGTCTGCAGTGGTGCTGTCTCCATGTCTGGGGACTTCAGACTGATAGAGTCTCCTGCTTTGGTGGAGAACTGCTGCTCACAAATAGATTGCTCTGTGGTCTTTAGGTTCATCAGCTCTTTGGTCTGCAGCAATTTCAATGAGATATCAGAGGGGAGAAAAGGCTGAAGTGAGTAAGGGCTCTTGTACAGTCTGTTTTGCATAATGATTTGTGCCTAATTGTTACCTGCTGGTTTCTTAGACCACTGTCCACCACTGCACGCACAGTTTGGCAGGGTAGACATGGTAGAGCTCTCCTGAATTAGAAATGAGGTAGTCAGCAAATGAGTCACTATTTTGAACATAGAGGAATAAGGACTATTCAAGCAGAAGAATTATTTATTACACTTTTAGGACTGCTTTGCTGAAGATCTCCAGGTATTTTTCCACTACAGCCCAAACACCCAAATAGTTCTGGCCTTCTGCTAAACAAAGTTGTCCTTAAAGATAGCTCCAGTTGTTCTTGACTTTCTTCTGGGCAGGCTTCCTCAAAATTATGCACTATAATCTCCAGCCCGGTATCTGTCTGGCTTCCTGCAACTTCATTCCTTCAGTCATGATCTATGTGGTATTAAAAGGTCTTGCAGTGCAAAAACTCTAATTATGTTAGAGCTTCTTTGTACATAGAGAGGGTACAACTCAGCTGGAGAGAGGGAGCTCAGACAGGACCACTAGCTTGTCTGTGCAAGATAGGTATGATAGCAGTGCAGGATGGTAATTTCCTCACAAGTTTTCTGATGTTAAGCATTCAGGGCATCCTGCCTCTGTGCTGCTTCATAAAATCCAGGATCCCAGCATAGCTCCAGCTGGCAACACTACACAGCAGCATAGCAGGTACTGGTCGAGGTACTGAGTTTGCTATTTAGATGCTCTGGTTCCTGGAAGTGGACCAAGCCTGTCTGGACAGCACCATTTTTTCAGAAGGGTGACATCAGCCTTCTAAGATCTCAAGAGAGCAGAGCACATCCACACAGGCAGGCTGATGAATCAGGAAGAGGTGCGGTACAGGAAGGCACCTGCTAATTTATTATGAGCCAATGGCAGAGCCACACAAAGATAACAACTCTACATTTGTTTGAGGTTAAATTACTGTCAGAGCAGCTTAGTCACTTATCCATTGCATCATTGTAATAAATTACACATTGAAGACACAGATCCTTCTGCATCCCTTGCTTTGTATTAGACTAAACTGCCTGTGTGTACCAGCTCTAAAAGGAATGTTTTCCAGAGGAGCACCTTTTCAGCACTGAACATGATGGACATGTTCATTATAAACATAAAGGAATAAATTGAAATGGCCCAGAAACACCTAGTAGGAATCTCCACACAACATATGAGGTGCACAACCCTTGCAAATTTCTATGCCGGAGACTTCCTTAATAATCAAAGATGATGAAATCTATACAGCCAGGTATTTTATTTATTTAAATTAAACCTAGAAATATTACAGGGAAAGATGGCAAAAACTTTTCTTCCCTTCTGAAGCCCTGTCTTCGGCAGTAGGTGGTGCTGTGCTCTCACTGAATTAGCGTATGGCTCTCATTCCTGGCTACACCCGGAAAGTTGAACTACAGGCATAATGGAAACAGCAATTAGTCTCGTCTGCGTCTTTTGTTAGCTGATTAGAAACCGCTCCGGGATTCCACACGCATGGTTTTTTGCTGGCTTCCTCCATGGTGTGCGTATATGGCAAAATAAATATTATTGCATTTTTTCACTTAAGAAATCCATCCGAATCAGATGCTTTCTTCACAATTACTTGTATTCTGAGTAGTTAGTAGTCAAATTTACTGATTAGAGGATGCAGGATAATTTAATTCTGTAATTGTTGCAGCTTCTGAGTCAGGACAAAATACAATGCATAGGGGTAAGTCCATGCTCTTTAAGGACACTAAAATAATTTTCCAGTGGCAAAAAAACATAAACCAGCTATGTTTAGAGAGGCAAGAAGCAAAACTATTATTTCTCAGGACCTGAATGTATCTTGTTTCATTCCTACCTCCTTCCTTGCTGTCACTGAAAATGTTAACCTTTGGATGAATTCAATTGCTGAGACCTTGAAAAAGTTATTATCTCTTTCCCCTAATGATTTTAGCCCTCACTAAATCCACACAGTGGTTTTAAGTGGGAGTCTCCGTTCTCTGCAGAGGGTTATGCTGCGTCTGTTAGGATGAGATGCCCAACTTGTGGACAGTATCACTCAGTAGGAGAGCATGGCAGGCCTACAGGTAAGTTCAGAGAGGCTTTGAGAAACTTAAGGATCAGACCAAGAGAAAACTCATGAACTTCAATGATGAGAAGCGTGCAGGGGTAGAATAGCCCTGTGCATCAGTACAGGCTGGTAACTTACTTGGTGCTGCACTGGAACAAGCTACCTGGAGAGGTCACAGTGCTTCATCCCAAACGGCTTCAGAGCTTAGGCAGGTAAAGCTACGTCTGACCTCATCTGGTGTTGGCGTTAGTCTGTTCTGTGCACAAGTCTTTTCCTGCCAATACTCTTTGATCAATGCTGCCATGGCTTAGTGCCAGCTACAGCAGATCTATTATGTGCTACAGTTAAATTAAGAATATGCACTAAGGAGGTAAATGTGTGTGACATCAACGTTATTAGGCACAATACCCTAATGATATTGTCTTCTGTCCTCCTTGTGGATACCCTTAACTATTCAGCTGCTCTGTGCCACCTGGCCATGCTGTGCCTCTCCCCACTCAGCTGGAGAGAGCAGTTTCATTGTGACTGTGCCTTGGTGTGCTGGGATAGGTAGGCTGCATGAAAAGTTGATCTGGACACGGAGCAGAGTTACCACTGCATTTATGTGGTCCTGGAAGGGTAGTAAGTCTTGCAGGGACAGCAGAAGAGAAGAAAAAGAGGGTATGGGAGTGTTCCAGGTTTTGCATGGAGGTAAAGTCCCATAAGTCAAGTTCTGGCTCAAGAGCAGTCAGATCACCTACCAGAAAAGGGGTTAGCAAAAAGTGAAAGGCAGAGATGCTCAAAAATGGCTTGTGAGGCTTGTGTTACAATATATATTTGGTATCTGTATGTCCAAAAGCTCAGGTAGTGTTACTCACCACTAATGTGTTCTCGTGTGTTACCAAGCTAGACCTTATTCACTGCTGGCAAATTGTTATTGAATTTCCATTAGTTTGAAATGGGACTGTGATCGTTAAAAGCAACAAGCTGCATGCAGGGTAGTCTGTTAAGAAGAAAATAACCTAAGTCCTTTTTTTTTTCAATGTCAAATACAGACTCCTTAATGCAGGATGGAGTGGATGGGGGATATGGAGGAAGGAGGTATGAATTAGCCTCCTTAGGCTCATTTATTTTTTATCGCAGACTTTGATTACAGAAGAGGCATGCTTTATGGAGCAGTAAAGAAGCTAGTGGATACAAACTCTTCCACTGGTCCTTATAAAATGAAACAAGAACATGTGTTAGGATTACAGCATGTATGCAAACAGGACCCGGAGTACATACAAGGCAGACGTTTTCTAGTCCAGAAAATTAAAAATAGATGGATATCCTTTTTCCCTTTAGGTTTCATGAGAGCTGCAAAAGGAATACCCTATGTTTCAGACAATAATATAGGTAACAGTATATTGAAAAATCCCCACAGGGGCAAAATTTGAGGATACTGTTTTGGTTTTAACAACATTTGTCTTTCTCTTGGACAATAGAGTGTTGTAGCGAGATCTTGCAGATGCTTTCAATAAAAATTGATAGTGGGACACAGGTGAATGCATTACTCTAAAGACTGAGGATAAGGCAGTTCTACCTGCCATATAATTTGCAGCTGTTCTGATTTGGTTTGGGATTGTTCCATCTCTGTGACTTGATTAGCGTGTTTTTGGCTAGCTATGTCTCCTTTGCAAAATATTTAGAGACCTCATAACACAAACACTACTATTAGTATTTATAATTCTTATGTTTTTAGCTTTGGAAAAAAAATCCACTTTGAGTATAAAGTTGTAAAGTTTGTAACAAGCTGCTTGTTTTGAATTCTCTCACCAGTACCTGTTTATATTGCTACAGTCAGTCAAATTTAGTTTCATCCTGTTAGGTACACTATATTCTACTCTAAGTGATGGATTTGATCCCTAGAGGTGTCAAGGTATTTTGTGTTGAGAAAGTGTAGAGAAGCTGAGGTTTTTACACTTTCAATAGCAAGAGTCATGCAGAGTCTGAAGATTAGTTTAACCAGCGCTTCTTTTTGGAATCCAAAAAAGAACAATTCACTTATATTTCCAACACAGAAACATTGCAGAGAATGCACAGTATATTTTTCTTCTCCACAAATGCATAGTCTCTCTCTTCTTGGTATTGTTTGTATGTAGGATATTTCTGCATACTCTGTCCTATTTGAGCAATCAGACAGAATCAGAATCAGTACAGTCAGAATCAGACATGCTCTCTGTCCACATTGCTTGCCATTTACTATAAGAGAACAAAGAGTTTGAAAGAGAAAGGGGAGGGAATACATTTGTGATTAGGCTGATACATACAGTGAGAAATATTAATTACCTACTTAGTCTTATCACAGCTATCTCAATCACTATTCATAACCTTTTGAGAGGGGACATGAGAACTCTCCTGGCTTTGGCCTCAGACCATGTTGAGATGCCATTCAGCTGGCTATTTGATTCTATCAATATGCCTTATCTTTACCAGGGATAATCTCCTCTGCTGTGGTCCCAGTCTTGTAGCTAGTAGTACACTAACCCAGTTTTCTGACTGGTTTAAGGGCCCTGCTGAAATGGTAATCAATAAGGCAGTCTCTGTAACTGTCTTTTAGAGAAAAGGGCTAACAGCTGCAGTAGCACAAGCCTTAACCTGAACAGGAGGGTATGTTATCGATGATTATCCTAATTTGACTTCTGAGAAACTACCAGTGATAGTGCAGTAACTATAATTTTTTTTCATGGATGAGATGATTACTAATTTATCTTTTTTTGAGTCCTGTCTAAGCCTTAGGTCATGTTTATGGTCTATGGTGAGTTTCAGGTAAATACAAGTAAAGGGGTTATGTTATTCATAGGGCTGAAATTAATTTTACCTTCCCAGACATCATGTATCTCAAGCAATTTGGAAATGCTTTCTAGGTTTTTAGTGCATGTTGTGTAAATACGTTTTAAATGTTGGTGTTTAGCAAATATGAAAACAGTTAGTCAAATTAATCATTTAACTGTGAAGTTGACCTTCGAAACATAGTCTGTAGCCTCTGTGTTTCTCTGAGATGCTATGAGGACTGCTTCCCTTTACCTGATCATTGAAATGTTTGGTGGTTGCTTGTTTTTTTAAATGACTGTGCTCCCGCTCAGGGTTTACTAAAAAAGAAGGGATGGTGTGGGAAGTACTATGTAATTTGAAACAGGACCCGCAATTAATTTAGAGGAACTTTTAGGTTTTTGGTGCCAGTATAGGAAATGATACAGTACAGAAAAGCCTAGAGTTAATGTCACTTCTTAGAACCAGAAGTTAAGAGATCATATTATGATGCTGCTTTGAATGGGATTGTAAAGCAAACTTACTATACTCATTCTAAGTTTTGTTTCAGGGATAAAATAAGAAATGTCACACTGATACATCAAATATTGTAAAAATCATTGTATTCTCACTTAGTAATCTTTACATCTCTGCATAGCTTGCACTTCACTAAACTAAATGCTACATTGAATGAAATGTACTTTCATTACAAGGAAAACTAGTGGCTACTGTCCAACCCTTACGTTAGTGCCTACTTTCTAATAGCATTCTTACAATTGCTATTCTTACATTTCTACCCGGCTGCATTCAAACTAAACTTAGCCCTGTCTTTTCTGACATCTTGGTGAAACACCATTTTTATGACATACTGTCTGCAGCTTTTCCTTTCCTTTATGTGCTCACCTACACACCTTTTCATCCCCTCCTCTACTTTTACTATTGCACTAGAAACCTTGCTTCTGTGGGGGACATAAACAAGCTTTGCAGATGTTGTATGGCTCCTTGAGAACTGTGACTTTCAATTCAAGTAATGTTTGAAAACACATTTCTGTTGCTTACAGAGGAAAAAAAAAAGATAAACCAAGAAAAATCCCATAGCCTAATTCCAAATTGGAGGAATTAAAGGATATTAGTTTTCGATGTCTTCAGAATTTTTATCTAACTGCTTGATGTGGTTTTGGATATGGTTATAGTTACCAGCAACTTTTGTACTAATGGTTTCTATTTAATTTCCATTAGTTGGTTGCTCTGGTTTTTGTAAATATTACCTGAAATTATGTGCCATTTACTGCTGGAAGAATAAGTAAGTGCATATTTAAAATGCAGTCAACTAAAATTTTAGTCTGAAATTGAAATTTTAAGTGCATCTCTTTAAACATGATAGCACTGATGATTCAGTCACATGACTTGCCATTAACTGTATCACAAACATTTCCTGTAGCTTAACTCACTGTCCCTGTCCCTTGCCCTCTTGAAATAAATGGACTTCCAGCAACAGTTTTGACAATACTCTTGTCTACAAGTAATAAAACATCTGGAAATTAGGCTAGATGGATAAAACAGTTCCATGTAATAATATGTATCTGGCATTCATACAACCTCTGTATAATGCATGTTTTTTATGGACCAGATGTGGTATTTATGTGTTATGAGGAACAGAGGCATGTTCAGTCATGCTTTTTATTGCATTTAAATGCAAGGTATATTTTAATAACTCTCAAAGGGAATTGTCTCCTATTGATTAGAAACTGTCAGTGTGTTAGACATAAACCTGAAAAAGCAAATGAATCTGTCAGAAAACTGTAGTTGTAATTTAAGTTGACATTAAGCTGTATACTTATTGTGAGCTGGCTTCAAAAAACCAAAAAAAAAAAAAGAAAGAAAAAGGCAACTAATAAATTTCTACTTATTCCTCCAGTTAAGGTGATCTATGAATCCTTTGATCTAAGAGTTGTTTATTTCTTCTCTAGAACTGTGTTCCGTTATATTTACAGGTCTATGAAATTATTATTATTTTATGTTTATTCCTCAGCCCTTCACATTTTCTCATTAAGACAGCAGCTTTGCATAAAAGCCAGCTGCACAGTCTCCATTTTTACAGTCTTGCATGGCATTTTCAAGTGAGGTGAATTAAAAATCTATTGGGTAGAAAAAGAATTTCACTGAACCCTGACCCATTGTTACTTTCCAAACGGCCCTGAAAAGCATGCTCTCTCCTTTACACCTTTTCTTTATCTAAGGTTTTTAGTATTTTCAGCCTGAATCTTCACTGCTTTTTTCAAAAATGGATCCTATGTATTTCTTTTATTTACCATATCTTTTTTCATTGAGCACGCTGAGCTCTGTCCACGAGATGATCCTATGATATTCTGCATTTGCTATATTGATTCTGTTCCATGTCCTTTTTCTTTATTATTACCTCTAAAAGAGCTGCCAGTGTCAAATTTGTTACAGCTTCTTTAGTTATTTTTTTTCACTCTGCAATATTTCCTCAAACAAATACATTCTTTACATGTGTGTTTCCAAATATACGTTTCAGGTTTTTTTAAAATGAAGTGTACTGAGGCCAGTCTTGACAGCAGTCAGTACTGGAATACCACTAGTTCTTCTAGTGCATCCTTTAACTTTTATTGAAAGGGAAGACAAGCCTGCAGGGATGCTAACTTGGTAGCTTTGAAATTTTTATTAAAACTTTGTAAGAGGATTTCAATTTGTGCAATAATTTGCTTAGTTATCTTTTGCAGTAATGAAGGCCAGAAATCTTGAAGCCATCCTTGAGTATGAACTGGTTTTTAAGCCTACTACCCTCTTTACAGTTTGTGTGTCACTGACTTCTCACAATCTCTACAGCAGTGCCAGGTCTCTTCCTTCGTCTCTGGCTCTGCTGAAAGTCTTATTAATTCTTGAATCATTTCCTGTCTCAACTATTTCAGTTCTTTCTTTTACAGCTCTTCTAAATCCCTATACTTTTAAGCTTCAAGACACCCACAATACTGTGCTTAGATTACTTTTTCATGTATACTCTCCATACATCCCTCCAGCCAGGCATCTCTGAACTCAGGTTCAGCATCAAGCTGCTTCTTTGTGGAACTCTTGGTGGATTTGTAACTCCTTTTCTGATTTCAAGTCTATAATGACCAGAATAGGTACACATGCTTTGTTCAGTAACAAGATTGAGGAAGGCAAAAGGAAACCATGGCTTAGAGAAAAAGGCCTAACATTCAAGTTCAAAATTCAAACAGTGTTTCTGTAAACCCCTTGATTGTATTAATAAGTAAACTCATATATGGATTTACTCATAATCTATAGCCCTAACAGAGAAGGACTGCATAAAATGGACTGCCTGAAGGACAACATGAAATGGTTTCAATAGGAAGAGAATAAATCATTCTAATCCAAAATATTTAAGTGCTCTCAAAGCCCAAACTAGAACAATTTTTTTTTTAAATTTGTCCCCCCTCCACGTTTTCAAGTAGACTCAACCCACTTGTGCCTGATGTCTTTAATGGCCAATGGCATTATCCCAATATTCAAGAAATACAGCAGATACCCAGCACTGTCAGAGACCCTCTAACTGAGCTCAAGCACAAAAGGAAGTGCATGGGAAGTGGAAGATGGGATGTACTACCA
This sequence comes from Nycticryphes semicollaris, assembly GCA_013400055.1. Lineage (NCBI taxonomy): Eukaryota > Metazoa > Chordata > Aves > Charadriiformes > Rostratulidae > Nycticryphes > Nycticryphes semicollaris. The sequence continues at coordinate 14,583 of VXBJ01001378.1, read as the reverse complement.
AGGAGGGGTACAGAAGCATCACTTGGGCATACAGAGATGGAATTAGCAACACCAAAGTTTGCTGGCATTAAGGCAGATAAGACATGTGAAATGCAACAAGAAAGGCTTCTGACAGCAAAAGAAAGACCACGGAAAATATGGACCAGCTGCTGAACCAGGCAGACCATCTATTTATGAAGGGTATGAAAGAGGCTGAGGTACCCAATGTTTTATTTATTTCAGTTTTTTCTAGCAGAAACTCCTGCTAAGCCTTCCAGGTTCTGCCAGTTCTGTTCAATCTTTTTATCAGTGATATGGGTGCAGGAGCTGAATGCACCATTAGCAAGTTTGCTGATGAGAGTAAACTGCGAGGTGCCGTTGACTCTCTTGAGGGATGAGAGGCCTGGCAGAGGGATCCAGGCAGAGTGGAGCATTAGGCAATCATCAATGGCTTGTAATTTAACAAGAACAAATGCTGCATTCTGCACCTGAGATGTGGTAGCTCAAGCACAAGTATAAATCAGGAGAGGAGTGGCCGGAGAGCAACCCTGCAGAAGGGGATCAGGGGGTCCTAGCTGACAGCAGGCTCCATGGGGGCCAACAGTGTGTCCTGGCAGCCATGAGGGCAAACTGCGTCTTGGTGTGCATCAAACACAGCATCATCAGTTGGTCAAGAGAGCTGATAGTCTCGGTGTAGTCAGTGTTGGGTTGGGCTCACCTAGAGTCCTCTGTGCAGTTCTGGGCCTCCACCACTTAAGAAGGACGTGAAGGTCCTTGCATGTGTCCAGAGGAGGGCAGCAAAGGGCTGGAAGACATGTCCTACAAGGCTGCTGAGGACTCTGGGTTTGTCTAGTTTGGAGAAAAGGAGATCGAGGGGTGACCTCATTGCTCTCTGCAGCTTCCTGAGGAGAGGAAGTGGAGAGGGGGGTGCTGCTCTCTGCTCCCTGGGATCCGGTGATAAGACTCATAGGAATGGTTCAAAGCTGCACTAGGGGAGGTTTAGACTGGACATGAGGAAGCATTTGTTTACCGAGAGGGTGGTCAAACACTGGAACAGGCTTTCTGGAGAGGTGCTCAATGGCCCAGGCCTGTCAGTGTTCAAGAGGCATTTGGACAGTGCCCTTAACAACATGCTTTAGCTTTTGGTCAACCCACTTCAGTGGTCAGGCAGTTACACTAGATGATTGCTGTAGGTCCCTTTCAACTGAAATACTCTGTTCTGTTCTATTCTAATAGGGTTTCTCTGAATGCTTGCGAAGTTTGCAGGAGAGAGATATTACCCACAGTTGAGGAGGATCAAATTAGGAAAATCTTAAATAAGCTGTACATATACAAAGCCATGGAACCTTGCAGCCATGGAACATGCAGGAGCAAGTTCAACAACAATTGTGAAGTCATGCATTTGAGGCAGAAAAACGCCATGCATTGGTACAAGCTGGGCACTGGCTGGTGACAGACCAGCTTTGCATAAAAGGACTGGCTGTCTTAATGGACAGCAGGCTGAGCCTGAGTCAGCAATGTCACCTTGCAGTGATGAAAGCAAATAGTATCCTAGATAGTATAAGGAAGATCATCATCAGTGAGTTGAGGATAGTTAGTATCCACCATTCTTTTAAATTTTTTAGAATTTGCCTGGAGAGTTTCAAAAGGGCCACAAGTAACCTAATTTAACTGCAAAGTGACCTTCCTTTGAGCAAGAGGTTGAACTAGAGACTTCTAAAGAGTCTTTCCAGCCATTATGCTATGACTTTGACACAATAAAGGAGATAATCTGATATACTTTAGTCAGTGGAGGGATCTCAGCTCTCAAAATTAATTTAGTCATCTAATGGGGGAGTGCAGAGTAAATTCTGTGAAATTTATGGAGTTTGTATTTTAAAGTGCTGTGTATATACAAATGACTTTAAATTTGAAAAATTTTTTAACTTTCTTTGTATTCATAAAATGAATGAATGATTGATACTTTAATATATAATCACTGTAGTTATTGATACACACACCTCCCTGAGATGCTAATCTTTATTGTGAATATTTAATTTATTGTGATCATTTTATTTAGAAGAACAGATGCGATCTGAAAGCTGTGACTATGCAGAGTTTCAAATAAAGATACGACTAATCACTGGTTCATGATCCAAAGAGCTACCACAATATACTAAAAGGCATTTGTAAGCAGTATTACTGAGTATACTAAGACCTGCTAAAAAGAATTTCAAGATTTATTTTGAAATTTTTTTGTAGAAAAAGTTTTTCTAAGCGATAAAGAAAACCTTACAAAAATCCCCAACGTTTACAGTGAACTGTGGATTTTAAAAGTTGCAGAATGGTTTTGACTGCAGTTAAACAGTAATATTTTCTTTGTATAGACCCCAGTAACAGATGTTGCTTTCTTTTTTGGCAGTCCGTAAGTAATCTCTTTTGTTCAGTGAGCTCTAAGGCTGGTGTATTGTATTTGCAGTTTAATTTGTGAGAAGAAGCAGTCAGATCATGTTATTTAACTCCTGCTTACTGTGGTCATTAGTTCCATCCTATTACCTAGGATGCTTTCTGTAAATATTCTTCATAGTACGGCTATGAATAAATTGTACCAGAAATAAACTATACTAATCCATAATGCATTTTATTATTATAATTTTCAACACTATGTTTGGTCAGCTGAAGAGCTTAGAAAGCCAGCTGCCTTCAAGTCAGTTGTGTGGATAAGGGCCATGTGCAGCCAAGTGGCACCCTGTGCTTAGATCCGCCTCTACCCATGGTGATGGTGCAAAATGGCTTTAAAGCAAACCCCTGGGTAAAGATGACTTGTGCTACTCACATTTCATGTTCCTGAAGGAGCACATATGTACTGCCATTTTTCTGCTTTCCTTCCCTGAGGGCTATTGAATGTAAACACTGTGAAAAGAAGCTTGGAGGTGGCTTTTTGCCTTGGCTGGAGCTTGAGAAAGGGAAACAAAGGGAGGAAGACAGTTTAAAGCCATATCTGTCTACTGCTTTCAGTTCTGCCAAAAGCTGCTGTGCCAAGTTGCCAATATTTTAAGAAGATTGCCCAATATCATTAGCCATATGTTTTGCCATATGTGGATTTATTATATTTTTAAAATAATCAGGCAAAAAGAGAGCTCAGACAAAAATATGTGCCTCTAGGCAAATAGTCTGCAGTAATAACTACTAACTTTTATAAAGCTCAAGTTGATTTTCTGATGAAAAATGGGATTTGGATTTTTTTATTATCATATATTTTCTTGACAATTCATATTACTTGTGCAGAATGATATAACATAGAATCTACCAATGTCCAGTTTTACAGGCTTTGCTGTTGAGAAGGAAATGGGAAAATACTTGGGTCCTGAAGAGAGGAAAAAAGTCAGAAAATAGACTTGCAGACAGGAGTTTGATACTATGAAGATGTGATGGCATAATGTTTTAGTTCATCAGTTCAGAAGTCAGAATGGTTTGAAGTCATTTCGAGTTTTTTCTTCCAACAAAAGAAACATGTAGATAATTTGGTGGTTTGTTGAAGGCACCTGGTTCTGTTGCCGGTAAAAGCAAAGGATAACTTGTCTCTACTTCACTGAAAGCACAATTGGATGCCTAATAAAATTACTGTGCAATACAGCATGATTGCCATGTTCCTGCTTAGGAAGCCAAGGAATAAAATAGCAGAGACGTTGACGTTTGCTGGCAAAAATCCCATTGACTTCACAGGAGCTGGGTTTTAAAGGAATAACACTGAGAAAATGTGCTTTAGAAACTTCCAAGTTAATCTGTTGGTTCAGACCAGGGTAGAGTGGACAACTATGCCTGCAGGCGTTAACAGGTGAGACATATCTTTACATGGTTGTGGCATTTACTGAAATAAGTGGATCAGATAGGGGTTGTGGTACCAAAACCTATCGGGGTAGAATCTGTGCAATCCTTCCAAAATCAGTCCATTACCAGGGTGTGACCAAGTATATTTTGGCTGTGCAATTGGCAGGCTCGCCTCTCTTCAACTCCTTTTACCTTTATGGACAAATGCTGCTAAGCTAAGAGGGCAGCTAAGAGAAATGTACGTTGTTAACAGCTAGGGCACAGTCTGGATGCCCTATGCCAAGACAGAGAAAGACAGAAATGTGCAAAGAGAAATAAATGTATGAAGAAAACAAGAAAGGAAAACATAACATTGTCATGAGTTACTTAAAACCCTGTTTATTTATGAAGAATAAGTAATGGTACCATAAGTAGTAATGAAAGGATTCTTTAAAATGTATTTAAGGAAGGAAGGAAGGAAGAAAGGAAGGAAGGAAGGAAGGAAGGGTGAAGTTAGTTTTGCATTTGTGAGCCTAGGTGATATAAATACATATCTGTTTTACTAAACAGAATTGCCTAGCTCTATAATAATTAGTGAAACAAACCTTGTCTCTGATCACCTGCCTGCCAACTTCAGCAAAGCCAGCATTCACTTGATCCCTTTTCAGAAGTCTGATGTTTGTTCATGATATGGGATTGCCTGAACAGTGAGTTTAATGTCATTTCTCAAGAGCTTTGGGCAGTTTTTTGCCTTGCCTGGTGCCATGTACACATCTCCCAGCCAGAGACAGGGAGGGTGTTTGTGTCCTACCCTGCCTGCAGTCATCTGCCACCTCACAGTGAGGGACAGCAGGGAGAGGTGGCTTCAGAACTCAGCCCAGGCTTGATGACTGGTGTCAAAAGCATTATATCTAGCAAGTAAACAGCTGAAATGGATGGTATTAATGTGGCAGTGGTCATGGTGCTGTAGTGTTACAGAACACTAGAAGAAGAGTGAAGGTTTGAAGAGATTTTTTCTCACAAACCTTGTTGTAGTAAAAGGCTCTTTTTATTTTGGTCCCTTTAAACAATGGACTGGATTATTTTGAGTTTATCTCTCAGTGTAGGGTAAAATATTCTGAATATTTAGTATATATTGGAAGGAAAAAATCAAGAAGTATAAAGATTAGCCCTTGTTAAAATTTATTTGGAAGATCACAGACAAAATGTTATGCATTAAATTTGGATGGGCTGGTAGGCCTGTGTTTCAAATGTATTTTCACTTTTATAGTCTGTTTATTGAGATTCGTTAGCATGAAAAAGCTAAACCACGACACACTATGTAATGCATGTTTAGAAGTTCACACATTAATGTTATTTGGTAGGAAGCAAGATGTCAGAACTCTAGAAAATTTAAAACTCTTTTGCTCTTAGACAACACAGCTCTTTTGCAGAAACACACCTCTACTAGATCTGCTTAGAGAGGCAACATAAAATAATTTTATTGATTGACTGTATAAAAACTGTATGGAATCTGCTATGACAATTGAAAAGGAGACTTCTGTGTTGTTTCTGGTCTTTTTTTAAATCTCTCTTTTTTTTTTTTTTTTATCTGACTGTGATCTGGGAAAATCAATGGTTATTATTTTTGCCATATATTTTGTGCCTCAAAGATTTCTCCCCTCTTAATATACTGTAATCTCAAAGACTCCCAGAAGAAGGAAAGCTTCTTGAAATCTACTTGAGTAGAAAAGAAGGTATTTCCAAAGTATCTTAGTCATAGGAGCTCAGGTAATCTTCTAGGCAAATTTTAGTCCTCTGCTTGCATATGCATGCAGCTTTCATTTACATGAAAATCTGGCAGTTGTATTAACACTTATTGAAGTTTTTAATATTTTCA